>KV012814.1:96301-114299 GCA_001598015.1 Dorcoceras hygrometricum
ATATATATATATCATTAAAATTATCTGAGATCATATATTTATTTGAAATATCTAGACTAGTATAATTAAAATGTCAATTTTTTTGCACTTATACCAATTCCTATATTAAATTTCTCTCTCCCTGCCATAAGGTCGGTGGACCGAAGCAAAATAAATGTTAAACCCCTATGGATTCTGGACTGTGGTAAGGATGAAGATGGCATGCCACGTGGACTTGGTTTCTATACAATTGGGCAAAACCGTTTATTTCTATGGACGAGATAAATTAAGATTTATTGATAATAAGTTATGTTTTAATATTAATCGATATGTTTGATTAAATTTGAGATAAATTATTAAATTAATTTATAATTTTTATAAAAATTATAAATATAATAAAAAAAGTAAGATAGATAATATTATAATTTTATATTAATGATTTGATTTATTTGAAAAAATATATATAATGATATTGATGCGAGATAAATAATAATATAATTAAACATGAGATATGATAGGATTATGATATGATTGTTAATTTTAACTATGAAAGAAACTATGTATTTAAATATATGGAGTTTGTAATTATATCAAAACCGCATTTAAAAGTAGTCAATGTATGTTTTGTTCCAGTGAAAAGTAACCCTAATCTTTTATAAAATTTGCACGATTCACCTCTAGTAAAATATTTTTTTGATATACTCACAAAATTACATTGAGATTTTTATATATAGTAAACTGTATTGAGTTAAACGCGTATGGGAGAAAGAAGTATAATGATGGGTGACCTCCTAGAAACACTCATACGTCAAGCTTTGACATTGTGCCGCTTGGTCTGGTTAGTCAGGTGGGCTGTAAAAGTGTGACACCAGATCTTAACGGATAATACTATCTATGTTGGGGATAGTACCGACGATCGAGAAAATGGTAAGATCTCTAAGGGAAATGAGATAACACCAACAGTTAGACACGCACCTCCCCAAACTCATGGGCTAACAGCTCAACCCTAACGCACACAACAGTGCACTAGCGCTGTCATATTATAAGAAATAAAGTTACAACTTGACTAACAGCCATAACTTTTAGCCTAGTGGTAAACGATTGATCGTAACAAACTATATAATTTTAGAACAAGATTCTATGGTTTCTGATTGAAAATTCTAAGGTTTATTTAACGTTGCTATGGTCATCTGGATAATTTTATTTGAATAAAATTGTACATTTTGTCAACTAAATATTGTCAAAATTGGATTTTTATTTAAATATATATATATAGATGTCAAATTCACTTTAATATGGGTAAATAACATCATTTTTAAAAAAGATTCAGAATGTTTATTAAATTTTCGTATATAGATAAAATATATATTTTAGATATTTCATATAGTACTAACATGCAAAAACTCCTTAATTATATGATCGTTTGAATGAGTTGATTTGAATTCAGATTTACGAACACCTTTGAATAAGATTACTTCGTAAACAAATAGAATTAGTCTGCACATGTATTCGTCTGTTCAAAGCTCCAGCAAACACTGTCAAAATATTACCAAGTAAGACATTGTTGATTGTTCTCCTTGACATGATTAAATTTCTACCAATCTATACTACTTATTGATTTTTAAATATTTTTTAAGCTAAAATTATTTTTTTATATGAGTTTTGCACAATCTACTTCACCGTGAAAGAACAAAATTAATTATAGTTGCAATTACTATCCCAATGTTTGTTTTTCTCCATAAAGGATCAATGGCTGCTTCGAAAGCAAACAAAGCTACAAACGTCA
This sequence comes from Dorcoceras hygrometricum, assembly GCA_001598015.1. Classification (NCBI taxonomy): domain Eukaryota; kingdom Viridiplantae; phylum Streptophyta; class Magnoliopsida; order Lamiales; family Gesneriaceae; genus Dorcoceras; species Dorcoceras hygrometricum. The sequence continues at coordinate 98,067 of KV012814.1, forward strand.
AAATTGTGAGTGGAATTATGATTTTGTCTAAAGAGTTTGGGACTCTGTGATTGGAACCTGAAAGTTGACTATTTTATATTTCGATTTTACATTTTTATTATATGTACTACGGTACAAACGCTTTTTCTGTTTCTTTTATATATACATGCGAGACATGATCAACAATCTTCAAGTCGTTAGAATTTGTCTAATATCTAATTATATATAACAAAATAAGTATGATTAAGAGAAAAAACGTGTCATACAGCATATCACTGTATAAAATTATAAATCAATATTTTAATATTATATCAATAAAACATATTTATTATTTTGGTAACTTAGCGAATCAATCATGAAAGATAAAATATGGATAGGTTCTAGGACAACTATTGCACTATAATAAAGCATAATCTTATATATTTTTGTTGATTTATCTTATATGTGAGTGAATCGGTGTATGTGAGGATTAATCTGTTACAGTATAAATACTTTAATGTAACCTCGTTATTGGATCTATATAACAGATCGGATCTAAGTTTTGATAAATACAAAACTTGTTATTTTGTATCTAACAGTTAACATTAGTGTGTATACTAAGCTGAGAGTATATCAGATCAAATCCAAGCTGAAAGCTGAAGAACTGCGAAGTATAAGCGAAGTACTGAGCTCAGCTGATGAGAATCAGATTAGATGGATCTTCGTATAAGATCAGTTCAGGGTGATACAATTAAGAGATCACGAGCAGATCAGCTTAGACGAACAACTCACAGATTAGAAATTCAGATTACAACTTAGAGCAGTTCAGCTGAGAGTTGAACGAACTAAGACATCGACCAGAACAGCTCAGAGAAGAACATATGAGAGATTCAGATAAGAGATAGATCAGCACAGAGTCGTTCAGATTAGAGCAGATAAGAACAAGAGCAGCTTAGAGAAGAAGTGCAGTAATAGATCAGAACAAAACAGAGATGAACGAAGTAATTTAGAGCAAGAGTAGTTGAGGAGGAGCTTCGTAGTGCATCGGCTGAGAGACGATCAGCTGAAATGGGTCAGGTGAGAGGCGATCAACGGAGAAGAAGAAGAAACTAGATTGAAGAGCAGATAAGAGCAAGACTAGAACAGCTCAGAGGTATTCATTTCAGGAGGTCAGCTCAGAATAAATCAGATCATAGCAAAGCAGATTTGAAAACGAGCGTATGCGAATAGTGGATTATAGTAGGTTCAAACTGATTTGCTACGTCAACATCAGGTTCATAACAAGTACAAAGATATTAAATGGTCTCAGAAACCTATGTACGATGAAAGGACAACAAGACACAATGTTAGGAACTCTACAGAAGATTTTCAACGACTATGAGATTATATCCAACGGTAATATAAGACCAGATACATTATATATACGAGCTGAACTGATTAAGACAAAAGTGCGACGGGAAGAAATAAAAGAGAACAGAAAGCAGTCGACGACCAACAGCAATGAGCTTAATCGTCTATGTCGACTTCTTACTCTATCGGCTCAGACAATGCACTTCCCAGTGTGTAAGGTACAAGAGAGTTATTCACTGTAAATGTTTTAAATCTCACGAAAAGATTTCACTCACATATATGAGAGTCGAAAGCTGAATAGAATAGTTGAGTGAATCACAAGCAAAATACACATACACCAGATAAATATTTTATTTTGCGGCTAAGAGCCACTGAATCCCGCCGATAAAAAACGTGAAATTTAGTGTTTGTAGTCTTAACAAGTTCTAAGTGATGGAGTTCACATAGCCGCGAGCTGTTGTGCAGATGAGTCTAGGAGTTCAGTGTTAGACAGTAGGTAAGTCCCAGCTGAGTGGGTTTGTACAATCTATGTATAAATCAAAGTTTTCTAGTAGAGCTTTCTAGATTTTGGAAGAAGTAGAGGCGTAGGAGCGAGGCTCCAAACTTCCACAAATAAATTCAAATGACTTCTCGACAAATTTTCACATACAACTTACATCGCATAATTTGAAACCATCAGCCTTCGATTTTAAATCTTAAAGAATATATTCAGTTTTTTTCCGCTTGGTTCTTATACCTAATGTAATGTACTTCTCGGTGTTCATCGTTTTAAAAAACCAGAGCTATTGCAGCTTGTGTTTTCATTCTTTCAGATCGTGCGATCTGTTTCCACTGTAGCGCGCGATCTGTTTCCACTGTAGCGCGCGATCTGTTTTCGATCCTAAATCTCACACAATGTCGTTTCTTCGCGATCTTCATTTAAACTCGACGACGCCTTCTTCGTATACACACACACAGTTTGACATTCTGCGTGCACACACACGGTTTATTATCCTTTTCTGCTCTGAAAAATGACGTTTTGTTGTATACGACAAATCAATTTGAATCTTTTCTTTTCAGTCTAATTAATATGTTCAAACTAACTTATCCATCTAAGTGGTAGCCTGCGCTAATCTGATCTGAACTCCGTTTTGATCTATTCTGAAACTCTCTTCTTAACTGAACTGCTCATCTGTTCTGAACCGATCTGATCTTCTAATCTGATATGTTCTTTCGATCTGAGATGCTCTCCGATCTGATCTGAATTTAGAACCGAGTTGTCTTTACCTAGTCTTTTCAAAATCTTCGATCTGATCTGGTCTGCTAAACTCTGAGCTGTTCCGTTTTTCTCTATACTGCTCTTGTTCATTATCTGAACTGATAGTCAAAATTTAGTTGACTTTACTAAGCCTATTCTTTACTCAGCTAGTACACAGTCTTCGACGTGATTTGATCAGTTAAGCTCTGAGTTGATTTCTTCTCCCCGAATTGATTTTTGTTTTTGCCAAAACTTAAAATATTTTTTCTCAATATAATATGAAGCCTAGGTGTAGTAAAATATTTTGTTCCAAATATACTAAAACAATTTCGGCTAAAAATATAAGTTGACAAATCTCAACTTTCATAATTAATGAAGTGAGATCAGATAAAATTAACAGGAGAAACTCTTTAATAATTAGTCGAAATTAATAAACAAAGTTGTATATACTACCGTAGTTTATGAATTTAATCAGGAGAAAATTTTCTTATTACTATCATTTTAATTGTGTAAAACTCATTAATGTTAAAGCAAGATGTATTGGTAGTTCGGCATTTGATAAATAGTATGTCAAAACATATAAATTTAAAAATAATATAAAAAAATATCATCAGTAATTATATATTAAATTTAATATAATTATCTATAACTAAAAACTAAGTTAATGTTAAAGAAGTGAATGATTAAAGTGAATACAAATATGAATGACACAAAAAATTACTAAATCATGATATTAAATATGAAATTGAGTAAAAGATATTTTATTCGTTTAATAGGTTGAACTAAAGGAAGAAAATAAAGTTCAGTTTTTAGTTTACAGTTTTAATAATATTTAAACTTTAATTTAAAAATATAACCGAAAATATCATTTATATAAAATAATGAGTACATAAAAATTTATTTAATATACGCAATAAATAAGATGACTAAAATCAATATGAATTATAACGAAAACTATTAACGAAAACTATTAACTAATGTAGGACAATAAATTGTGAAGTTATAAAAATAAAAAAAAAGAAAAAACTTAATTGAAGATAATATTCCCTTAATATTTGTACATAAAACATATGATTGAATCCACTTCATCTCCAAAATTGGCATACGATTAATTGAGTTCTATGATTTAAATATATAATTGAGGTATAAAGATGGAGAAAACATACTAGATACAAAAAGTTTAACATCAAATTTTTAATTTTTCTTCAAAAGACTAAGATATAGACGCCGCAAATCAAGCGATATAAGATTAGCCATTTGATACGTGAGAACTTTCCAGAAGTTCACATATCTTCATACTACCCAGTGTACATTTAACCAACAATCTCCTTTCATACTTCTATTAGTAAATTAACTATTTTATTTGTTATTATCCAATGTTATCATGCTTCACTAGGTTTTAGAATATGCCTTATCATATATTGTTGTGTGACATTGGATAAGTTACAATTTTCAATTATATATCAATATTTTTCGATTTCATGTCAATAATTTTGACGCCACGTCAGAAATTTCCAGGTGACATCAACACTATGATAAAATATGATTAAAGGTGAAAAATATTTAAGATTATTTTAGTGGACCCAGACTTAAAATTGAAAACCTGAAGGATCAAATTCTTTGTTATATTTTAAAAAGCCATTGCTAAATATTTATTTACTTTCTCGAAACATTGGTTTATACGTAGATATCATAATGCAATAATTGCTCCTGCGAAGTAGAACGATCGAATCGTGACGCTTGTGTTGCTATACGATTTAAAAGATTGGAGTTGCACCGTTACCACCAGCTACAACTTTTGGTAAAGCGACAAACACTCGGTTCTATAATAGAAAACATATTACTCCATCCGTGGCACGTATAAGCATGAAAATTCTTTTTTATCGATTTCAAATATAAGTACATGTTCCATACTAATATTTTTTTTCTAGTTTTTACCAATCTAGCTCTTTTAATTTACTTATTTAACTATTTAATTTGTTCATACAATAACTTCATAAATTAGTTTTAAAAACTTTTTAATATATTTACAAACATACAGACGCCAATATACACGAGAGAAGTAATATTTTAATTCAAATGTTCACATCTCTCCATAATATACATTGTATCCAAATAAAAAATAAGGTATGCTCAAAACTTTTATATACGCCATGAGTCCAGGAACACCGATCAACTGCCAAACATACATTCTATTCACCCAAAACCCGAATTGGACTCGAAAACTCATAAAGTATTATTTTACACGTTTTTTTATTATAGCATAATTTAAAAAATGAATAAATTCATCAAAATTACATCCAAACCATAATAGTTTAATCATAAAATAACAACATAGCACAGCCAATATTGTTATTTTATATCATATATTGTAACATTTATTCTCGGGTGTTAATATTATTATTAATAAAATATAACAGGGTGGTTAGTAAACGTTGTTGCTTGGACTGAACCCCCTTTCTTGACGTTTTGCCTTAGTTTAGAGCCACGTACGACTCAGTTGACTGGGTTGGGCTCGCCTGAACGGATTGCCAATCGACGGGTTTCTTTCGGTAATTCTAATAAACAAATCTACAAGCACAAATCGTCTTTTGCCACTGGCCTTGGGCTCTGTCCTTTTTATCATTTTTCTATTTCTATTTTCTCCCAATTAATGTCTCGGGACTCGTTATTTTTAATGTCGATGGGATTATTTTAATCACTTGTTACAAGGTTATTATCTTGAAAAGGAAGGTGAGTATACTAGTAAAACTGGTAAGCCTCTCTTTTCCTTGATTTATCATCTATGTTCGGTAGGATGCCAAAAAGCCCACAACTTTTTAGAACAAAAAATAATATATATAATAAAAAATACATATCCACTGACAGCCAATTTAAAGCAGACAAGACGATATTTGAAATGATATTAACCGTTACTTATACATTTAATAAAAATAATAATATTAACATAATGAGTATCTGAGTTGACGAAATAGAAAAGTTCATAAATTCAAGTAGGTATGTAGCTCAAGATATATCTAATATGAGTTGTGTCACTCTAAACCTGTGAGAGTTCCCCGTTCGTCCGATGAACACTGAAAGCTAGTGTTATATATATATATATATACAGATATATATATAGTTTAGTTATAGCATATATCTTATATATATATTGTTTATTTGAAATTTCAAGATCTATTGCATAGGTGGAGAAAAATGCAAAGAAAATAATTATAAGAAGTTATATAAACTATATATATGGTCTGTGTAGGTGGATGATAGTATATATATATAATAAAATGAATGATACTGTGAGCGTCCAGTGTGGGTTTTTGTGTGGGCATCCAACTAAAACCCGATACCGTGGTTTGATTATATGATATACCCAATCAAAACACATGGTGTCGAGTTTTAATTGATGTTGACACAGACATCCATATTTGACGTTCAAAATATCAAATTTATATATATATATATATATATATATATATATAAATATATATATATATATAGGCAATACAACCACGTAGGGGTTGAGATGCGTACCTCAGTTTTTATGAATGTTTGAACATTCGGACTTGACTGATCATTCACTCTTTTTTGCAATGTAAATTTAAATTTTAAGATATAAAAAACAAAATCATTTCTGGTTTCGGTTTCAAAACTGGAATAGAAACCAAAACAATAAACGTAAATGAATTTTAAAGTTAGTTTATAGAACTTAATTTATCTCCATTTTATTTTACCCGTATCTTTTAATTTTGATTATGAATATAAATATAACATTTTAAAATAAACACTGAATTTTAACGGCTTCAATTACCCATGATGTATATAGTTATGTAACACTCAACTCAAACTCACGATGAACTGAGATCACATCACTAAAAAATGCCACCTCCCATATTCTTGAACCATAAACATGTATAGGAGTGAGGATCGAAGAACACGAACAAGAGATTCATTTTTCCAACAATAATATAAATTCCAACTTGATACCAACATTCGGACCTTTTTAAAAGTACTTGCATGTGAAATTTGTGATCAGTAAAAGATCTAAATTTGTTTATCGTTTTAGTAGATAATCCCTATTACAAATAAATCACATTATTCTGAATTTGTTTGGTAAGATGTGGAATGAGGTGTTATCTGCTCCTCCTAATATAAACACACTGAAGCCTCTTTAAGCTCCCTTCTTGCACTTTTCTTGTTCTTCTGTGTGCTCCATACCCCACCCCAAGAAACCTACCCACCCCCCTATTGCTACAATAATACTAGACACCTTCCCCTCTTTTCGAATACACAGTAATCCTATCTTACTTTTGCCAGTTGCCACTTTACTGATCCTCTCTATAATGGAGTGATTGTCAGAGACTGAATGGCTGAGGAGACTGTGTCAGTCTTCTCCTTTTCCTCTTGTCTGTAAGGACCTTTTTAAACTTCTTAAATTATACTTGTACCTATTCTTGATGATTAGTTAAATCTATTTGTTTCATTTGTTCTGAGGTCTCAATTTTTATCTGCATTATTGCTTCACTTTTGTTGGGTACTTGGCATGGTTTAGTTTTTTTTTTGATGGACTCTTGGGCTTGATTTCTGAGGTACAAATCCATCTCTTACATTTGGGTCCCTCTAAACTTCTTCAAGTTCCAGTCTTTATCATTAACTTTAACCTGCACAGAGATAGTTTTGATGAAAACGAATGCTTGAGATGTTTTTGCATAGTGGGTAGCTAGTTTCGGTTAAACCCTTTTTATCTAATTTTTTTTTAAATATGAAATGTACTTATATGTGAAGCGGGTGTTAATGTTTTTTTCTACTGTATCTAGTAATCCTGTTGTGACAGACAAAAGAAACGGTAAGCTTTCCCCTTTTCTCTCTTTTTCCCTCATTTAAATGGGGCTTTGGTAGATTCACACAACTGTTGTTTTCCTCTTAGTGATTGAACAAAAGTAGAGAGGACGGCATAGATTTCAGGACGTGGTCTAGGATCTTTTTTCTTTCTTCTTAGAAACTGGTGTGAAGTGGGGCTATTTTGTATTCTGGGTACGTCGCTTCAATTACGATTTATCGTGAGTTTCTTGAATTGTGTATATGTTTGAATTTGTTTTAACTTCCTAGTTCAGAAATTAGGAACAATTGGTCAATGAATGCCGAAATTTCTCTCATTTTGATTGATGTGTTTCTCTTGAGACGTTTAGTTCTTGTTTTTGTTGAACTTCCGTCTAAATAAACGAAATTCAATTAAAATTTAAAGAAATACTTGTGGGAAATTCCATCTCTCGCGGCTTCCTCGAATGAAATCTGAGAGAAACAAGAATTGCTCCTTTTTTTTTAAAGATTAATTTGGACAACTACAAACTGTCCCCGTATTTCCCCAGGAAAGTTGTGAAGTAGTCAACTTTTTATGGTCTGTTTATTGGAAGGGGAATATTGAGTTAGAATCGTATTAACTAGTTTATTTAAGACCTTCCTTTGGGCTTTATATTCATGGTTTTCATCTGGATTACGAATGGAGAAGTAGTGATAGACATTTCTCAATTCTGAAGATATTTTTTTTAATCTTTTCCGCAGAGTAGTCAGTCAATTTGGAGCGTGGAGATAGTAGGCACTAGTTCATGAAGTAAAGTAGGTTTGGGATTTGGTGTTTGAGTCTGAACGAATTTCGAACTCACTGTGCCTTCCAATGGATTCATCACCATTTCCTGGATCATCGAAAAGGGCCAAGGCTCCTGCATCAGGAAGTAATACTCATTGCTTGGTTGATGGATGTAATGCAGATCTAAGCCTTTGTAGGGACTATCACCGGAGACACAAAGTCTGCGAGATTCATTCCAAGACCGCAAAGGTCACGATTGGCGGCCGGGAGCAGCGGTTCTGCCAGCAGTGCAGCAGGTAGCGTAGAAATCATCTTGTGATTCATTGTTCGTTTGTGTGTGGTATCACTTGAATCTTCACATTTATGAAGTTTGAATGATTGGAGTGCTAATTGGATTCGATGGAAGAATAACAATGAAAAGAATCATATGGTGAAAAATGTACCCCGGTTATGTTAGATGTAGTGTAGTAGGGGACTGCAGACATTTAAATGACAGGTAATTCATTTTGCCCAATAGCTAAATTCACATGCGATGGCAAGTGGATCAGTTGCGATTCTCATAACTCGAACTTGCATTGTTTCTACTGTTGTGATTATAATCCCTGAATTTTCGTGAGTCGACTCTGCATTCGAATTGGTGTGCTCAAACATTAATGGATCCCGGTCCTGTTCAAACTTTGAACTCCTCTTGCATCATTCTTGTAGGTTTCATTCGCTAGTAGAGTTTGATGAGGGGAAGCGAAGCTGCAGGAAACGACTTGATGGTCACAACAGGAGGCGAAGGAAACCTCAGCCTGACTCGCTCTCCCGAAGTTCTGGACTAATTTTCTCTACGACCCCAGCCATTGACAGTGCAAGAATTCTTTCATTTGGAAGCCCACAGATACTTCCAAGCGCTGTTGTGAGCTCTTCCTGGGCTGGGGTAACGAAAGCCGATAGCGATCTGATGCTCTATAACAATCAACATCAGCTGAACTATATCGAGAGACAGAACTCGCTTCCTCAGTGTTCTGTTCACAGCTACAAAGGAGTGGTCAATCAACTCCCATGCCTCCAAGGCAGGGACTGCTCGTTTCAAGAAACCTCCATCTGTCAGTCGTTTCTTGATCCGAGTACTGCACTGGGAAGTAGTAACAGCAACCAGAAAATCTTTTCCAATGGATTCAAGCAAGTTGTTGATTCTGATCGTGCTCTCTCTCTTCTGTCATCGGCACCTTCTATAACTCGGGAGTTCGGTCTGAACCATGTTGACCACTCAGAACCACTCCCCCAGCCACACTCTCTAGTTCACAACTTGCACTACAGCGGCTTAAATAATTTTGCATTCGGCCAAGAAACCAAGCCTATTGTGTCTGTCACAGAATCTCATGGTAGCAATGCCTCTACTCTGCATTTCTCCGAAACGATTCAGCATGCCCACGAGGGATCATCTACAAGTGGATCCCATCAAACTCGCACATTTATGTGGGAGTAGTCCTTGCAAAAGATATCGTCACTTTTTTAGCAGAATGCATACGTTGGTATTCCATGATTCTGAGATGTTGTAAGACAGGAATTTTCTTCCTAAAGGAGTGAAGGAACTCTTGTACCCCCACATACCTCTTACTATCTGTTCTATGCTTTAACCTTTGATATGAAAATTTGAGTCAAATTTGCCCAACCTTCTACTGGGGATATTGGGCATGTTTCAGTTTCTTGCGTGGACTAATGATTCTGGGCTACGTATTACTTGTAAAATCGACCCAATATTCTGAGATTTCATGGATATGGGCGGAAGAATCCAATCATATATGCAACATAGATCAAGTGTTGGAGTCAAAAAAGTAGTGCAGTCTGACGCAACTGAATCTCGATAAAGTGATAATAGATCATGTTTTTGTGGGGTTGATATACGAATAAATTGTGCACATTTACTTGATTTTAAAAGAGGGGCTAATTGCTCATCTTTGCACATTTAAGCCCTCACTAGTTATTGGCCATTAAATTCGCTTTATGCCGCACTTATTGCCTACGATAGATGCCCCCCCACCCCCCCATCCACCACTATATCTCTCTTTCTAATTGACCTAATGCAAATTTATTTTCCCGTGTAGGATCAACAGTATATGAAAATGAGAATTCGACCTATTAGGGATATTCAAGTTGGTGAATGTTGGATCAAAGTTCTATTCCTCCGATCAAACACTTCAAGGATGAGTAGTGTTTGCAAAATATGTTTACCTATTTAGTAGGGTTTGCAGATAAGTGCATTAAATGACGTATAAAGATTAGATGCAATTGACTAGAGACTGTTTTCTAATGTACGTCCTTATATTTTGTTGATAGATAAGGCCATAAGGGTGAACCAAAGATAAGAAGCAATTTATAATTTATTACGGACAGATAAAGGAGAAAGGATACCTTCAAAGGAGCAATTCAGAATTATGATTCAATCAAGTGAGAGCCAGTCATGAAGAATGTTAAAGATGGTTTTCTCCAAAACGTGAATCTAATTAAAATGGCTTCCCAAAAATTCAAAGGAAACTGATTATTTGGCTTAACCGTAATCAGAACTCTTAATAGAGCCCGATACCAAGAGAGGACATCGATCGATTATCTCGATGCTCACAATAGATGAATTCAAGTCGATCATTTCCCACTCAGAATCCCCACCTTATAGAGACATCTCGAGACAAAGCAATCTATGAGAACTATTGTATAGGTCTACTGGACAAGGAGGTTAGGATGTATGAAATGAGGGAGTGACTTACAAAATTAAAATTTCTTTTATTTATCTATACCTCCGATAATATCTTCAGTATAAAACTACAAATATATGGTTCAAAGTGGGCAAATCCCATTAAATATATATACAAGAATATATCCAATTCACAAAGATTCATTTCTATCTCAAACCTGGTAGCCCCACATGAAAAACTACTCCTCTTGCGTTATTCCTTAGTTATTAATTATATCTATTATCTTCTATATATTGAGTTTGTCATTTGTAGCCGGAATGGTAACACAGGCCCAAACTTCTGTATAATTTCATTAAAAAATGGAAGTCACTAGCCATAAACAAGGAGGTTCAATTAAAAGCAAGCTCGTAACATCTTTCTATCGCACGGCTAAGTCGCCTTCAGCCACCCAATACGCCACTGCCGCCGTTGTTAGGGCATCTGCGTTGGTAAAGACAGTATCATTAAAGAATCATGAGGGGAAATTTTGTGGCTCCGATGGGTATATTCACGGCCAGAACAACCGCGGTGGGGATGAACATGTGGATAACAAGGCTACATGTTATATTTCTCATGTGAAAGAGAGGCTCAAACTTGAAGAATCGGATCTAATATTGAAGGAGAAAAACCATGTCGTCAATTATTAAGAATATATAGTTTTGGTATTTCCCGGTCTTCAACCCTTTCAAGTATATTACATGTGGTGGAAATATAATCTTATTTTGGTGTGTTCTCTCTTACGAGTACGAAGAATGCATGTGTGCCATAAAATATCAGATAGTGTCAATGAGGATTAGAAATGTTTTCAACAATTCATGACTTGTAATAAATATAACAAATAAGTATAGTGAAGATCGCATTAAATTTCTACGCAGTAACTTTATAGAAATTTAAATTACTTATATGAGAAGTAGAGGTCATGGTAGATGCTCAACAACAAAAAGAAGAAAGCACAGGGGTCCTCCACCTCAAGCTAGCCTAGCTCGTCGGCAGAAGTTCTGGGCTTGCACTTGCGAGCTAACAAAGCCCAAAGTAGAGTCCAATTAGAAATTGTTTCATTGTGTCGATTTTCTTTCTTTCCCAGGATTTTAGAGTATCGTACCTGCTCTAAGAGGATATTGAATCTTGTTTCCTAATGTTATATTTAGTTGAAGCGAAGAAAAAGAAAGACCATTTTTTTTCCTATAACTAGTTGAACATTGGTTTTAATATTGCAATAACTTTTGGTTTTAATTAATATGGCTATTTTAGTCCACTTCCTCCGCAATTAGGGGCAAACACATGACTAAAAAAAAGTTAATTTGTGGCTATTTTCCTGGTTTCAAATAGCACTGCAATATATATCTTATTTTATGTAGTTGTATGAACTTATATTGTATCCTTTAGTGTCGGGGAGAAACGGCGAAATCAACCGACGACCTTATGTAAAAAGCTCAAATATCGAGACATGATCCCAGAGTTTGCCCAGCACAGTTCATCTAGCTAGACACTGTACTTCTATTCTATGTATGTAGCATCTATGTGTCTTATTAGGTAGCTTACTCAAAGCCAAACTATCTCTGTGCATGTTCCTATGCTCCTTTTAGTTTTCTCCCTTCAAAAATTTTTCATCTTCATACGCTATTCTTGGCCCACTCCGTGGCTCTTTTTTCACCTATGTATCAACCGGATATTAGTTTTATCCGTTATCTTTCACGTCCTTTTTTATGACTCATCCAACCAACCGAATCATCAAACCACAAACTCGAATGCTTTCCAATAGGTCGTCCATCTAATCTTCTTTGATCCAAACACAATTGACCTGGCGATTTATACCACAAAGTGTAACCGGTGGTGAATAAGTGGATGCTCATTATTATATATACTCTCCTGGTGGATATACATACTAGATTTAATAATATGAAGGATGAACCAATGTGAGATAAATAAACTATTTAGAAATTAAACTACAAATAAGTAGTTGAGTATTTATGCCGCATTCTATTCAGTTCGGTTTCATTTATTTTTTAGATTACATCATACATGTTTCTTTTTCCTATAAATTATATGCTTGTTATTAAATTTACATTAATAAATAGTGAATCTAGTATTAAACGAATAGGAGCCTGTTCTTCCTATTAAAACGTTTGGACAATGGGAAACTTGATTCGGTTGCTGTTCCCAAATTTCACAATAGTGCATAATTCATCCTTAATCATTGTTGATTGATAAAAAAAACATTTGAAACATAGTTAGCGGTATGTGATGAGACGAATTGGCAAGGTCATTGAATCTCCTTTGTTGGATTGGGAAATGGACATAATCTTGATATATATGATACAAAAATTGAATCGTATTTATACAAGTGTGCAGATGCGAAAAAGAAGTTATCCTGATAAAAGAAGTTGACTACAGCGGATATAAAATAAAAATAAGTTGACCAGAACGGACTAATAGTTCCTTCCCATAAGAGATGCTGGCCGAGAAACTATCCGAAGTGGATGAGAGGAGTTATCTGAATAAATGAAGATATCCTCCACTAAAAGAAGATTGGTACTCTAAAAATTGATTATAACAAGATCATTACCGATCATCTTCGAAGTTGTGAAAAGATGAAAGGTTAAATCTTTGCATTTCGAACGTTAGAAAATGATCGCTGCATCCTTATTCGAGCACTGCAAGGATATTGATACACTATTTATTTTCACCTCGGGACCCGAGGAACGAGCTCATCTTAAAACGCCACTGGAAGACCTTAACTCTTCCAACACCCATTGCATGAATCTCAGTCCTTCCAACACCTATTGCAGGAACCTCAGCTCTTGCAGGAAGACCTATTGCAGGAAGATCTCAACTCTTCCAGGAAGACCTATTGCAGGAACCTCAGCTCTTGCAAGAAGACCTATTGCTGGAATCTCAGCTCTTCCAGGAAGACCTATTGCAGGAAGACCTCAGCTCTTTCAGGAACACCTCTTGCAGGAAGACCTCTTGACCCAAGAGTACACCTCGGGACCTCGAGGTGTAACGAGTCTGCACAAGTATAGCCTCCCGACCTGACGTCATGTCTGGCCTTGACAGCGACCTCACACAAGCAACTTAGCCCTCTTCTGCAAGATCCATCCCTGCGTACAGGTGGTAGGGTAGCGTACACGTGATTTCTGCTAAACCCATCCTACTCATAATTACCCATGTAGTAACACGCAACCCCTTGGCTCTCCTATAAATACCAGGTATTTTCTCATTTTACAGACATTAAGCAGACTTATTCTCAGCACTCTCTATATCTTCTCAATCACGATCATTGAATCCCCTTTGTTGGATCCGAAAATGGACATAATCTTGATATATATGATACAAAAATTGAATCGTATTTATACAAGTGTGCAGATGCGATAAAAAGAAGTTATCCTAATAAAAGAAGTTGAATGTAGCGGATATAAAATAAAAATAAATTGACCAGAACGAACTAAATAGTTCCTTCCGATAAGAGATGCTGGCCGAGAAACTATCCGAAGTGGATGAAGAGGAGTTCTCTGAATAAATGAAGAAATACTCCACGAAAAGAAGATCGGTACTCTAAAAAATTGATTATGACAAGATCATTACCGATCGCCTTCGAAGTTGTGAAAAGATGAAATGTTAAATCCTTGCATTTCAACCGTTAGAAAATGATCGCTGCATCCTTAATCGAGCACTGCAAGGATATATACTTAGGAACCCAGCAGACAAGAATCCAAGGAAGCAACGACAACGGCAAAAATAGGGGAAGTCACTCTTCACATATACAGATTGGAAAAAATCCATTTACAGTTTAAATCAGTTCACTTGTCTGAGCCATGGTTGAGTAAGCCGATAAAATAAATAAAAGATATTTTATTCGGAGAAAACAAAGCGAATAAAATTTATGCGGATAAAACCTTTAAAATATTTTAACCAAAAGTTTGGGAGTAAAATTTTTATCTCGAAGCAAACTTTTGCATTTTGCTTCTTTTCATTTCTTTTCGAAGGATTTCAAATTACCTAATCAATTTTTAATAGGGTTATATCTAGTGTTTTCCGTTGGTATAAAAACGTAATTTGATATAATTTCTACATGCTCAATTCATCTGTTTTTTATGGAACATAAATCATTGCAACTTCATGTGCTAAAGGTTTAAAGCAATTTGATGCCCCCATAATCACCTCGGGACCCAAGAACCGAACAGCTCACCCAAGACCCCAACACACACCAGCAGCTCGGGAGTCAACCGAGGACCAAGCGATACGCTACACTCGACCTACGCTACTGAGCTCGGGCTGTTTCCCGAGGACCGTGTCTCGACACGATGGAGAGTCCAGCTACGTCCAGCTCGGGTACGTCTTCCCTTACGTGAACGAATCCCGCCTGGATACGTCTTTCCTTATTTAGGAAAACCGGGGACGATACGCCTTTCCTTGTTTGTGCAACAAGATCCCCGAAGATCGCGGAGAAGATATCGTCCGCCCGAGATCTCCGTCGAGATATGCTCATCTCAACCGCCTAGCCCCTCTATAAATACCAGGTACACCTCACATTACAGACACTTTTTCATACTCACTTGCTCTCACAGCATATACTTTTCTTCATTTTTCTCTCGTGCATTGTCTGACTTAAACATCGGAGGGGCTTCGCCGGACACACCTCCGACGCCCTCTGACCAGTGACTTGTGGTTGCAGATATCAAGGAGAAGCGCTTTCCACCTTCCAGTGTCCCGACGCCCGACGTGGTACCCGACGGACCGAGCTCGTTCTCCCGATGTGGTGGTGGCTCTCGACTGAGATAATTAGGCTACATCAATTGACGCCGTCTGTGGGAAACGTTGAAGAAAGAATGCAAGACGCCACCCAAGAGGACTAGAGCTCAGGGTACCAGATAAACAAGCAGCACGAAGAGTGTATCTCCGGGGTCGGGGCACCCCAATATCACCGCAGCCCAGATAGCTCAACGGGTAGCGGCTACAGTGGAACAACTGGCTAATCGACCTGAATCACATTCGCAGCCCGACGAACAGGTCGGGGAGATCAAGAAGAGGGGAGATACCAAGGAACACCCATCTCAGTTCGATAATGATGCTCTCCACCCCAAGTTCGCCCACAAACATGTTAAACTAAGGTCAGTAGTTATTTTACTCTACAAATACATTGCGTTATGAAAAATTATGTCTTAGCACAAGTCGACTCAGCATGCTCGGGAATAGGATTATTGGCTGTTGAATCTATATGTTATCTTTATTTGTGGTGGAATCTATCCCGCTCGGGAACTTATTACATCCTGTTCGGGAATTTATTACATCCTGTTCGGGAATCTATTACATCCTGCTCGGGAATTTCTTATATCCTGCTCGGTAGTTTATTATATCCTGCTTAGGAATCCTATATTGCTTTGCTCGGGAGT
>KV012815.1:8250-23793 GCA_001598015.1 Dorcoceras hygrometricum
TTTTGTTTGTTCCCGAGTTAATAAAGAACATTATTTCTGTTTCTATGCTTGATAGTGATGGATATTCTTGTCATTTTGCTAATTCGATTTGCAATATATACAAGAATGAATGTTTGATTGGAATTGGCGAACGCGAAAATGACTTATACACCTTAAAATTCAAAGCTGTTCCAACTCGCGATGTGGAAACACATACAACAACAATTAAAAGGAAAAACGATAGCTTAAACCCAGCACAACTTTGGCACGCTAGACTAGGTCATATTTCCCTAAGTAGGATGAACAAGTCAGTTAGGAGTGACATGTTTGATTTATCAGACATTAACTACCTATCGACTTGTGAATCTTGTCTCAAGGGAAAGATGACTAAACAACCCTAAAGGGCAAGGCCGAGCGTGCTCAAGGCCTATTGGATTTGATCCATACTGATGTGTGTGGCCCACTTAGCATTGGTACTAAGTACGGTCACACATAATTCATCACCTTTACCGATGATCACTCTAGGTATGGGTACTTGTACTTAATGAAGCACAAGTCTGAATCCTTTGAAAGGTTCAAAGAATTCAAGGCTGAAGTAGAAAATCAATTAGGGAAAAATATTGAAGCACTTTGATCCGATCGAGGTGGTGAATACTTGAGTGCTGAATTTCAAGACTATCTAAAAGAGAATGATATTCTCTCACAGTGGACCCCTCCGGCCACACCACAGCTCAATGGTGTAGCGGAGCATCGTAATCGAACCTTGATGGACATGGTTCGATCTATGATGAGCTTCACTGAACTTCCTACCTCGTTTTGGGGCTATGCGCTCGAAACGGCGGTAATGTTGTTGAACAATGTCCACACCAAGGCAGTGGATAAGACTCCATATGAGATATGGATGGGCAAGCCGCCCAAATACTCATACTTGAGGATTTGGTGATGTCCTGCTTACGTGAAGCAGACAGTG
The DNA here is from genome assembly GCA_001598015.1 of Dorcoceras hygrometricum. NCBI lineage: Eukaryota > Viridiplantae > Streptophyta > Magnoliopsida > Lamiales > Gesneriaceae > Dorcoceras > Dorcoceras hygrometricum. The sequence goes on from KV012815.1 coordinate 9,200, forward strand.
GGAGATAAGCTGGATACTAGATCCATCTTATGTTACTTCATTGGGTATCCAAGGAATTCCATTGGATACTACTTCTACTATCCAAACGAAACAAAAGTTTTTGTTTCTAGAAATGTCACCTTTATGGAAAGGGAATTTCTACTTGATAGAAAAGGCAAGATAGTAGATCTGGAAGAGGTTCGAGAACCTTCTGAAGTACCAAGTGAGTCTCCCACACATCCAGAGCCAGTACCAGAAATGGTCGTACCTAGGAGATCTGAAAGGATTCCTAGGGCTCCTGAAAGATATGGTTTTCTCCTTGAAGATGATCAAAATGATCAAGTTATTGGATGTGATCCAAGAACTTTCAAGGAGGCAATTTCCGATGCTGGTTATATTTTGTGGCTTGAAGCAATGCAGTCTGAGACTGACTCAATGCATGCGAACCAAGTTTGGATTCTCGTTAATCCTCCCGAAGGAATAATTCCTATTGGGTGCAAATGGATATACAAGAGAAAACTTGGGCCTGATGGTAAGGTATTGACCAACAAGGCACGACTGGTCGCGAAAGGTTACACTCAAAGGCAAGGTGTTGACTATGATGAAACCTTTTCGCCAGTCGCAATGTTCAAGTCAATTAGAATCTTACTAGCCATAGCCGCATGATACGACTATGAGATATGGAAAATGGATGTGAAAATTGCGTTCCTTAATGGAAACATTAAGGAAGAGATCTATATGACGCAGCCTGAGGGTTTCACATCTGTAGGAAGTGAGCATAAGGTATGCAAACTTCAGAGATCGATCTACGGTCTCAAACAAGCATCGAGAAGTTGGAACCTGAGATTCGATGAAACAATTAAGGAATTTGGTTTCATCAAGAATCCCGAGGAGCCACGTGTGTACAAGAAGGTAGTTAAAAGAGCTGTGACATTCCTTGTACTTTATGTTGATGACATTCTACTCATTGGGAATGATGTAGGGATGTTGCAGTCAACTAAAGTGTGGTTATCTAGTAGATTCTAGATGAAGAACATGGGTGAAGCATCCTATATTCTTGGAATACAGATCTATCGGGATAGATCGAAAAGGATGCTCGGACTCACCCAAGCTACCTACATCGATACCATACTTAAGCGGTTCTCTATGGAAGATTCCAAGAGAGGACACTTACCTATGTGTCACGGGGTCACTCTATCCAAGTCTATGTGTCCAAAGACTGGTGAGGAGATAGAGAGTATGGCACGTGTGCCATATCCCTCGGCAATAGGTAGTATTATATATGGCATGATCTCAACTAGACCGGATGTCGCATATGCTCTGAGTGTCACGAGCCGCTACCAAGCCAACCCCGGCCAAATGCATTGGAAGGCTGTGAAAGATATTCTTAAGTACTTGCGAAGGACTAAGAATATGTTCATGGTCTATGGGGGTGGTGAACTGAAATTGGAAGGCTACACTGATTCTAGCTTCCAATGTGACGTGGATGATTCGAAGTCAACCTCTGGATTTTTATTCATGCTCAATGGTGGTGCTGTCTCTTGGAAGAGTTCCAAGCAGGACACCATCGCGGATTCAACCACTGAGGCTGAGTAATCCGCAGCATCAGCTGCTGCTAAGGAGGCGGTTTGGATAAGGAATTTCGTCCCAGAGTTGGGCGTAATCCCTGATGGAGTTGGTCCAGTCCCAGTGTACTGCGACAACACGGGTGCCGTTGCACAAGCAAAGGAGCCTAGTTCTCACCAAATATCTAAACATATACTGAGGAAATACCACATAATTCGGGATATTGTGGCTAGAGGTGACATAGCAGTTGAGAGAGTCACCTCTGCAGACAACATTTCTGATCCACTTACGAAGCCCTTGCCAGGACCGTTGTTTGAAAAACATCGTGAAACAATGGGACTGCGTCTGATGAGTAGTTGGCTATAGGGCAAGTGGGAGATTGTTAGAGTAGATGCCCAACTAGCCAACTTGTGGCGTGTGGGTCTTATTAACTCTTGTGTATAACGATCTTTATTTATGAAATACGCATTTCTTTATGGCATTCTTTATTTTCATTATGATTATAATGTTAACAATTGTGTTGGATAAAGACCTAGAATGCACCATAGTGTATGTTAGATGTGATAGTGGATATGATGGCTGTCATGAAACATATCTAATAGTCACTGTGTATTTTTAACTCGTTCCTAGTCGATTGGGCCGTCAAAATGAGGATAAGGTCGCCCGAGCTTCAGACTAGCATCTGCGATGTGAAGTACCATGTTTCATTGGTAGGGAACATTGTGATGTTCTGAGCATGCAGATGGATAGTGACCTGGTGATCTATCGAACTACTCTCGTTCGGACTTTCCAAGTGGTTACCATTTGTCGAGTGGATAAGTCCGAGGTCTTGGTTGTACTGATTAGTCCTCACTACTCGAAACGTCATTGAGACTCTGCATGATAGGCGCCTCACTTTGACCCGTTTACCGACTCACTTGGGGTTATTAGGTGGCGGGATTGGGTGATGTCCCGATGCATGTAGGAGTCGATGCTTCGTTGTCGAGGATTCACCGCTCGCTTTCATGCGTGGATATCCTATGCTATCTGAGGAGATAATAGTGTGATAAATCTCTGGCCTGAGTACTGGATGTGTTTTAGGTAAATGGGTTTACCTAGTAACACTCGTGATGTCACTATTTGATCTCCAAGATGTATGCATAGTTATCGGATCTCTAGCGACTCTCGATTTACCAATGGTCGTTGATCTGATCGGGCTATATATGTTGAAAGGACCGTACTGTATGCTAACCACGACCAACTGGTTCTTGCAGGCACTATCAGTGATACCTAGGGGATCATGGGGCGATGTTGCTAGGCGCTTTACCATGATCCGTTGGGCAAGTCCGAAATTGTGATTTCGGAGTCACAATGGTTGTGGGCCCACGGCTAGCTGTATCCCTGAACCATTGAGGGTCACACAAGTACTGGATTCACGATTCCCGCACGGAAACTGAGCTCAATGTGTTGAGTGTAGGAGGAGGATTTTAGGGAGTGCGACTTCCTAAAAGTCAACATGGGTCAAATTGCGATTTCCTAAAGTTGAGGGGCTAAACTGTAATTTTGGACAAGGTGGTCTGAAAAATTGTTTTCGCATCATAATACTCAGTTTTGGAAACTGAGTAGATCGGTCCGATCAGATCATCGATCGGAATTATGATGAAGCCACGGTGATTTAAATGAACCGAATGTTCATATAGACATGGGCTTGACCCAAGTCCATTGGGCCGGTTCAAGCCCATGTATGTTTTAAATACAAGACTTGGTCTAGGGAAACTTACAACATAACATCACAAGCCACTGAAAACCCTACATAGCGCCGCCCCCTCCTCTCCATAAACCTCACGGCCGCCGGCCACCTCTTGCGCCGCCGCCGTCCGCCGCACCGCCGCACCGCCGCCTCCGGTGATCACGTGATTGGACTTTTTCCGATCAGCGTGACGAGGAGTTTCCGTCCGTGCCAAATTCGTCAGGCCTTCTAGTGCAGGATGATGTTCTTGTTTCCGGTCGTGGACATGATTAGGAGGATCTACCGCCGCCTACCGTGAAGAGCTAGATTCCCTGCGAATTTGGTTGGAGCCAGGCACCTAGACGCCAGCAAGGTGACACTCTATAAAACATCCTATGCATGTTTTATTGATTATTTTGATGTATTGAACGTTTTTTGGGGCAAATTTTTATACTTCCGCTGCACCCCCGGGAAATGGAACCGGATCCGCCATTGTCTCCAACATAAAAAAGCACAAATCAGGCTCTACCATGCTATACTAGGCTGGGCGACTCCGCTCGCAGCCACAACACAACAACATACTACTCATCTCACACAAATCAGTTACGGCAACTCAGCATGTACACATCATAAACACAGCATGAATAACATAGGACTAATGGCTCGGTAACTCAGGACAAGCCTAACGGGTTACCACATGCAGCATACACACGACAAGGCTAAGGCAACTCAGCACACGTCCATACATGTTCACATGCTTATCTCAAAGCTGTAAATACAAGCTCAATCCATACCTTTGCTCAAATCTTACCACAGAGCCTCACTCCAAGCTCACAGCCGAAACAACAAGCTTGTTGCCCAAACCCTAGCTCTCGGCCAATAGCTCAAGGCCAGCAGATGACAGGAAAAACCACAAGTAAGGCTCTAATCTGCCAAGATATCTAAGAAGTCAACTCTGTTTAAGCTTACACGGCTCAGGTCCTAAAGCCTCGTAGTACTGAACAACTACGTCTAACCAACAAAGCACTAACCAGCTCGAAGATAGACGCTAGCAATTGAAACTAACACTAGAAAAACATGGTTACGTGAACCGGAGCTCAACTCGACTGCAAATCGTGAAACCTAGCTCACACAGCTCCTCAGCGATTTCCTCTGTCCGGCCTCCTACAATCTCCAAACTAGTACAAGGCGTCGGCCTCGAAGAGGGGTTTCCAATCCAGCTACCCGCACTCAAAACTGATCGGTAAATCTCCGACAATCTGAAGAAGAGATATCGGGTGAACAGTGTTGGAGAGATACTATAGAGAGAAGATAAGTATCGTGAGGTGTAAAAATGACTAAATGTTGGTCAATGGTAAACTATATATACAACTTAGTTTTCCCCGGTCTGATCTACAATGCCTTCAGATCGGCTCAGACCTCTGCACTGTATCAGCTCAAGCATGCAGCTCAGCACGCACAACAATCCAGCTTGGGTATTCGGGAAAGTTATCATACCGAGATCAGACCGCACACCTCAGCTCAGATAACGCTCACAGGTCAGGTCTCATCTATAGTTTCTTCAGTCAGCTCAGACCCTGACACTGTTCCATCTTAGGCACGAAGACACAACCTAGCTTTCGCACCAACAGTCAGGCCTCGTGCACAAACACAGAGTTAAACCACACAAACACTAGCGGAAGCAATAAGATAGTGGTTCGCTTTTGGCCTGACTGGAAGATAACGTAATTTAAATTACAATCATACTCAAAATATCCCAGTTTTAAAATCACTCAGTACAACAATACAACATTTAACAAATACAAGCACTACCGAAATACAACTGAAATACAATAAAGCACAGGGAATTCCCCGGCTAAAAGTGCTTATACATATATGCTATACGCTAATTGGGACACTCTAACCACCTCCTGGGGCACCTCCAGCTGGGTTTAACTCCATGACCATCTGAGTAACCATGGTAACCTGAAAACACATACACAGGCAAACATTACCAGCCCCAGAGGGACATGGGGTCAAACCCCAGTACGGAGAGCAATATAAAACAGCAAATGGAAAGCAACAGACAATATGCAAATGCTATGCGTGAGAACAAGGCTACAACCGAAACACAGGGAGCCAAAGAATCTCAAGGAACTGCTCATCAACAGATATTGATCAACTGAACAATAGTACAACAGTGGCCACGGGGTGTGTGAGTATATGGGAGCTACCCAATCGTCTCAACACACGGCACCAGATGCAAAACATAGCTCAACCCGCTGTTGCTCAACTCAAGAGATGTGGGAGCTATCCACTCCGCTCATAGTGGCTAACAGATCCCAGCAGGGAGATGAGGTACGGGAGTTACCCGCTCAGCCTCTAACAGCATCCTGGTACGCACAGATCAATACAACAAGGCACAAAAGTCACGGCTACAACAGATCTGAGCTCAATATGATATGCGTGTATGCAAAAATAAAATGTCCAACACAGAACATATAAAATGACTCAAGGCATACCCAGCAGCAAGCATAATCATCCATGCTCAATCCAAAGCTGTAAAACAAGCTCACATCCGTACCTCAAGTCTTCTGTGCTACAATTACTACAACGGGGTCCCGAGCAACACAGATCTCACACCTGCTAAGCCAAACACAAATACTAGCACAGGGACAGTAACACAGAAACCACGAATTGGGAGCTACGAGCTCAACCAATTCTGTCCTACCCTTCTAACACAACAGAAGGCTCTTAACAAAGCAAAAGGTAGGATCTTGACACTTACCCAACGAACTACCTCAATGGCAGGCGAAATCCGACGCTTTTGCTAACAGACTACACAAGGGAGATGTCTTCGCACACCTCTCCAGCTTCACGCAAGCTTCCAAAAGCAGTACCAAACGAAGAGTCTTAGCAAGAGGAGTCCAAAGCTACCACTCTTACTTCAATCGGAGCTATCTACCGTCGGCAATCGGAGAAGATAAGGTTCGGTGAACAGTAGCTAGGGTATCGCGACAGAGTTTTCTCACGGGAAATATTTCTAAGTGTCGGGGCTGAATAATCAAGAACAAAGGCAAGGTTCTCTATATAAAGGTCAGATCTGCTCAAATCTGAAGAATCGAACCTACCGAAAAATTAAGTCTAAAAAATAATTTCCCACTCAGATCTGAATTTCACAACAGATCTCTCTACAGCAAACAGATCTCGACTTTCTCAAACGATGTCGCACCACATCTACTGTTGCATCTAGACACGTCACCCGCTATTCAAATCTTAAATGATAACCAGCAACGGAACACTCAGATCTCATCGAAAAAGACCAACGCCTCAAATCTGTATCTCGCTTGGTAACCAAAACGCCGTCGTTCCAACAAATCCAAACGACGTAGTTTAGCTACTCACTACAGAAACACGTTGGCTCACATCCAACACCTGCAAAACCAGATTCCATAACTACTGCTGAATGTGATTACTCAGCGATGGCTAACACTCACATCTGGTCAGATTTTGCTGAAAATCTAAAGTGATCCAAGGTTGATTCCAGGACATATACAAACCCGATAGCTTCGCTAAGCATACCAACTCAAAGCTTAGCTCATCCAGATTTGCTCGCTCAAATCTGAATCTCATAAAATCCGATTCATTAACTCAATTAATCTTTCTTAACTATCGGGTCTCACATCTCTCCCCCACTAAAACTGGATTTCGTCCTCGAAATCAAACAGCTCTAGATCAAGAGTTCAAGATAACTGGAAAAAAAACATAAGCAAACATCTACCGGGAAATAACAAAGAACCATCTACTGGAATCTGATACAGCGATCACTCAAACAGATGCGGCCACTCACGCTGTATCTTCTCTTCCAGTTCCCACGTAGCTTCCTCTCTACCATGCTTGCTCCACTGGACCATCACCAAGGGAATGGTCTTATTCCTCAGCTGTTTCTCTTTTCTATCCAAGATCTGCAAGGGATATTCTACATAACTTAAAGTCCGATCTAGCTCCACCTCGTCAGCTCTCAACACATGCGACGGATCTGGCTCATAATTCCTCAGCATCGACACATGAAAAACATCATGCATGGAAGACAAATATGGAGGCAACAACAGTCGGTAAGCCAAAGGACATTCTCTCAGTAATCTCATATGGTCCAACGTAACGTGGAGCCAACTTTCCCTTGAGACCAAATCTCAAAACACTGCGAAAAGGAGAAACCTTAAGGAAAACCAGATCACCAACATCAAATTTTAAAGGCCTATGCCTCTTATTCGCATAACTAGCTTGGCGATCTTGTGCAGCTTTCATTCGCTGGCGAATTAGATCCACTTGATCTGTAACGACCCGAATTTTCTCAAAAGAAATTTAGAAATTTGGGGTTCGAATTGAATGACCCAAAAATTTCAGTCTTAACAAACATAAAAGTCGTTACTAAAATTCTGGAGTAAATTGCGAATAAACACAATTCATTGCTGCTGAAATGCGGAACAAAAGAAACAATGACGTGAGCGGAAGTAGAATCAAAATCTGATAAACACTTTTCACAACCAATGAAGAGAATCAGCTTCAAGGGTGTACAAAACACTGAACTAAATCCTCAGCTGATCGTAAAAACACACGCGGAACTGATACAACAGCTGATAGAAATACAAATGAACTTGTATTTATCTTTACACCAAAAGTTCATACAGATTTCTACAAAAATGAGGAACTAGAAATCTGTTAACATACAAAACTATAACTAAAGTTCTGTACATGAAAACAAAGTCTGAAAGAAACAACGAAAGATGTCCACGATAAACACATCCTTCCTTTCTGATCATCTCCCTCCAACTACTGCTAATTGTCTGCACTCAATGAAAACTAGTGAGCCAAAGGCTCAGCAGGTAAAATCTGGAATAACGAAATCATGCAATAGAACTGAAACTGTAACTGGAATCTGAAATTTGAATACATAACTGAATTCTAAATATGCTTTAGAATGAACAAGCGCAATACATATCTAAGAAATCTGATAGAAACTGAAAGCATAAAACATAATCAAATTCTGAAAACATTTTCTTTAAACATTCTCTAGAGCTGTGATTAAAATCACACTTGCGCTCTTCTGAAATTATAACAACACTTTAAACATTTTGGTCCAATTCGTTTGATCAAACTCCTGATATCAGTCTCTTAGCACTATGGATCATGGTGAAGGGATATACAGATCCGTCGACCTATACACCTGATCCTTCCTCTGTTGAAAGGGCACACGGTTCGTCAGCCGCGCACTCACCCTTCCTCTGGGGACCCTCTTTGTTGTCATAACTTAAAACATTTTCTAAAACATCGTTCTGCTCTTTATTTTATTTCTTAAAATCTGTTTTCTTTCTCTCTTGTACGAATTACTGGTTTTTCATTTGTCTAATGATGTTATGGAACTTCAAATGATTTCTCTGTAAAACTTGCGAAGATGAAAACTGAATAAAAGCTCTCAAATCTAATCAATTGAATCAAATAATTCTTTCGAATTGAAGCGGAAATGAATAAGGAATCAAATTCTGGAATTTCGTTATCTGTTTAAGAAATGAACAGTAACTATCTGTCCGAAGAAATGAACAGTAGGTAACTGATTGAAGAAATGAACAGTAACTATCTGATTGAAGAAATGAACAGTAACTATCTGATGAAGAAATGAACAGTAGGTAACTGTCAAGAGAATCTCTGGGAAGACACGAACAAAACTGGCAACAGATATCGCTCGGGGAAAACAATGTTTGCTGTCAACAGATATGTCTCTGGGTAACGAAGTAACAGTGGTACATGAACTAATGCAACTGCTGACAACAGCTGATGATTAACAAAACAACAGCTGGTGAAGAAACTGATGACTAAATAATACAACAGCTGGTGAACAAACTAACAGCTGATGAACAATAAAACATGCAACAGCTGAACATGAAATAGTGCGAATGCTGAACGCAACTACTGAACGCAAACAATGCGGCAGCTGAAATCTATACTTAGAATATTTTCAACAAAGAAATATCAGTCGTGGTATAAGAACCAGATTTCAGACTTAACCAGGTGAATGACGATGGTTTTCTTTTGTCTGAAGAATTCAAAATATCTGAAGAAATTTCTGGGAATGATCGAATAAGCTACTTGTAAGCTACTTCGAAAAGAAATCTTTGGAAAACTCAGGAAACTATTGGGTGAACATCATCAAACCATTTTCTAAAACTTTTCTGGATCAAATATAGTAAAATCGTACCTTTCATAAAAACAGAGCATGAACTTTTCTGATCTTTTGAAGAACAGCCGAAGTCATCTTCCTTTCTTTAAAAACTCATATAAACATGCAAACAGAACTGAATATATGCTTTCACTGAGTGAGCAAGAAACAGAGTTTACGCCTGGATCTTTAACACAAACACAACGGAAGAATCCAGCAAACCTCGTACAATCCGACCGTTTCCTTTGAAAATCTTTAAAAAAATTTTGTTCGGTTTCTTCAGAGAGAGCACCGCTTCAAAGTATTTTGATTTGAAGATAATGATGCATGAAGCAGCTTATCATCCTATTTATATGATTTAAAAATGCCTAAGGAAAGAAAACACGATTAACCAATATGTCAAAGTCTTCTAAAAGCGTACTCTGTTTTAAAATAAAAATGATGCACATGGAAACCGAATGATTTTAGTTAAACAAAGAATTCGATTGGCTTGCAGGGTTCAACTAGAAATCTGCTGTATTTGTATTTCTAACATCTGAAATCTATTCAATACTGAAGGCTAAATTTTCATAAACATGAAATCTGGAATTTAGCTCTTAAATAATAAAAGCTAAACAACACATATCTGAAATCTGAAACTCATTCGAATCAAGAGTTGAATAGAATAGCATGGTAATCCCTCAAATCTTATAACTTTCTAATTTGTGGCCTCTAAAATATCTGGGCATTACAATCTACCCCTCTTAACAAACTTTCGTCCTCGAAATTTCTTACTTAAAGAGATCTGGGTAGCTTTTCTACAAATCATAATCACTTTCCCACATAATTTCTCTTTCAGTGTGATTTACCCACTACATCTTAATCATAGGGATAGTTCTATTTCTTAACTTATGGTTTTCTCTTGAAAGAATCTTTACTAGAACTTCTTCATACATTAAGTTTAACACTACTTGAATAGGTTCATATCTGAGCATAGAATTCAACTATAAGAGACGCATCGCTGAAATGAAATCAGACGCAACAAAGTGGAACAGTATTTGGAAGCAAAACAGGTCTTTTACTGTTCATGGGTATTGCTAAAAGAAACCAGCTGCAAGGTCTTTTTACTAGAAACAAACGTATTAAATGAAACGATGTTGTTGAAATAGGAAACAAACATGATGATGTAAGAATATCTGCTAACAGATATTACTCTATGAAAAATGAAGGTTGCTGTCAGCAGTTAGCAACTGATGAACACCCACGAAAGCTGACAACAGCTAGACATAATCAACGCAACTGCTGATTTTACAACGAAATGCAAATGCTGAAAATGGACTTTGGTGTTGCAACATCAAATGACAGCTACGCTATCATCCGTTGTCTATAAAACCAGACTTTATACTGATTCGACTAAATACTGATTACATAGCGTCAAGTTCCGATATTACCATCCACCGGAAGATGAACAATCATAAACATATGGGAATCAAACTCGAACTCCTCACGGTGAAGCACTGGGTCTGACGAAACTCTTGCCTAACAATTCCTGGAACTGATCTTTTAATCCTTTCATTTTTCTTAGGGGCAATCTATACAGAGGCTTAAAAATTGGAACAGCTTCTGGTATCAAATCAGTAGTAAACTCTAACTCAAAGGGATCTGAACACATTACTCTACTTCTATCTCTCCTAGGTTAATTATCAATTTCTTAACAAACCTATCTGATACAAAATATAATTTGTACCAGAATCTAACAATGCTAATGTAAACATATTGGCAACAAAATCTTACCCGTCGCCGCCGAGGTATCTGCTGGAGTTTCTTCAGCCGTCATTATATAAGCTCTAATAGTGATAAGAGGTCGCTTCTGGGAACAATCTCTAGACATATGGCCTGGCTTTCCACATGTATAACACACCTTCTGGCCAAAAAGACACTGGCCTGTATGGTTTTTCTTACAAGTTAGGCATGGAGACCTAATCCCTGAATTAGGGACAACAGAGATAGGCTGAACAACTAATGGTCCTTTTTCTTGAGACTCCTGCTGGTTATTATTCGGTTTCTTATTTTGCCTACGGTCCTTCTGTTGAAAATCTTGTCTTTTCAACTGTCTCTCTTCTTCAATTGCTTTCCAGTCCTGTTCTTCCCGTAGGGCCTTATTCACAGCTGATCTATAATCTACGGGTTGTGTGCCAATCTAACATCATGCCTAATCATCGGTTTCAACCCATCAACAAAATGTTGTAGCAACTGTTGTCTTACATCTACCGTAAAGTATTGTTCATAGAACACTCTCTTAAATTCTTCCCAAGTAAGAATTTCCAAGTCTACTGTTAACTTGGCTCCTTCCCACCATATCATGGCATCTCCTCTCAGCATGTAAATCGCAAATCGAGTCCTTTCTAGTTCGGTCAGTTGCAAATAGTCAAAAATCACCTCTATGGATTTGATCCAGCTTTCTGCTATAAGAGGATCAGTAGTGCCAGGAAATTCCTGAGGTCTCTGTCTTCTAAACCTCTCCTGTGTATTTTCACGACTAACTATTCTTCCTGGGGTTTGACCATTCCCATTAGTGGTTTGGTCAACTAAGCGCTCTAACAGCTGAGCCATGGTATTGAGGACGGGGTTCATTCCATCAGATTCACTATCTCCTTCTGTAAAACTTCTTCTTCCTCTACCTCTTCTTGACATATCTGTAAGGGTAGCCCAAATCCACCACAATTCTATATGAGAGTGTTGGCGCATCGACGGATCCGGATCCCGTTCTCGGGGGCACAGCGGAAGTTTCAAAATTTTCCCCGGAAACGTTCAATACATAATAATCAAAGCATTAAAACATACATAGGATGTTTTAAAGAAGATACCTTGCTGGCGTCTAGGCGCCTGGCTCCGACCAGATTCACAGGAAAACTGGCACTTCAATGGTAGGCGGCGGTAGATCTCCTAATCCGGTCCTGTCCACGATTGGATTCACGGATCCTTCGTCAGTCTGCACTAGAAGAGCTGACGAATTTTTCACGAACGGAATCTCCTCGTCGACGTGATCGGAACAAGTCCAATCACGTGAGCAACGGCGGGCGGCGGCACGTGGCCGACGGCGGTGGCGCTTGTGGTGGTGGGCGGCCGAGAGGAGAGGGAGAGGGAAGGTGGCGGCTACTATGTAGGGTTGTGATGCAAGAGTTGTTTCACAACGTAGCCCTAGGTCAATTATTTATTAGACTTGTGATGGGCTTGGACAGGCCCAATGGGCTTGGACAGGCCCAATGGGCCTGGGGCGGGCCCAGGTCCATATGAACATTCGGTTCTTTCCTATCACCGTGGCTTCATCATAACTCCGATCGACGATCTGATCGGACCGATCTACACAGTTTCTAAAAACTGAGTATTATGATGTGAAAACAATTTTTCAGACCACCCAGTCCAAAATTGCAGTTTGGCCCTCCAAGTTTCAAGGATAGTCAAACCAGCCCAAACTTTAGGGAAATTGCAATTTGACCCCTGTTGACTTTTAGGAAGTAGCACTCCCTAAATTCCTCCTCCTATGCTCAATACATTGAGCTCAGTTTCCGTGCGGGAATCGTGAAACCAGTACTTGTGTGACCCTCAATGGTTCAGGGATACAGCTAGCCGTGGGCTCACAACCATTGTGACTCCGAAATCACAATTTCGGACTGACCCAACGGATCATGGTAAAGAGCCTAGCAACATCGCCCCATGATCCCCTAGGTATCACTGATAGTGCCTGCAAGAACCAGTCGGTCATGGTTAGCGTACAGTACGGTCCTTTCAACACATATATCCCGATCAGATCAACGACCATTGGTAAATCGAGAGTCGCTAGAGATCCAATAACTATGCATACATCTCGAAGATCAAATAGTGACATCGCGTGTGTTACTAGGTAAACCCATTTACCTAAAACAAATCTAGTACTCTGGCCAGAGATTTATCACACTATTATATCCTCAGATAGCATAGGATATCCACGTGCAAAGGCGAGCGGTGAATCCTCGACAACGAAGCATCGACTCCTACATGCATCGGGTCCTCACCCAATCCCGCCACCTAGTGACCCCAACTGACTCGGTAAACGGGTCAAAGTGAGGCACCTATCATGTAGAGTCTCAATGATGTTTCGAGTAGTGAGGACTAATCAGTACAACCAAGACCTCGGACTTATCCACTCGACAAATGGTAACCACTTGGAAAGTCCGAACGAGGGTAGTTCGATAGATCACCTGGTCACTATCCATCTGCATGCTCAGAACATCATAATGTTCCCTACCAATGAAACATAGTACTTCACATCGCAGATGCTAGTCTCAAGCTCGGGCGGCCTTATCCTCATTTTGACGGCCCAATCGACTAGGAACGAGTTTAGAATACACAGTGATTATTAGATGTGTTTCATGATAGCCATCATATCCACTATCACATCTAACATACACTATGGTGCATTCTAGATCTTTATCCAACACAATTGTTAACATTATAAATCAATAATGAAGATAAATAATGCCATAAAATAAATGCGAGTTTCATAAATAAAGATCGTTATACAAAGAGTCAATAAAACCCACACGCCACAAGTTGGCTAGTTGGGCATCTACTCTAACAATCTTCCACTAGCCCTAAAGCCAACTACTCATCAGACGCAGTCCCATTGTTTCGCGATGTTTTTTAAAAAACGGTCCTGGCAAGGGCTTCGTAAGTGGATCAGCAACGTTGTTCGCAGAGGCGACTCTCTCAACTGCTATGTCACCTCTAGCCACAATATCCCGGATTATGTGGTATTTCTTCAGTATATGTTTGGATCTTTGGTGAGACCTAGGCTCCTTTGCTTACGCAACGGCACCCGTGTTGTCACAGTACACCGCGACTAGACCAACTCCTTCAGGGATTACACCCAACTCTTGGACGAAATTCCTTATCCAAACCGCCTCTTTAGCAGCAGCTGATGCTGTGATGTACTCAGCCTCAGTGGTTGAATCCGCGATGGTGTCTTGCTTAGAACTCTTCTAAGAGGCAGCACCACCATTGAGCATGAATCAAATCCGGAGGTTGACTTCGAATCATCCACATCACAATGGAAGCTAGAATCAGTGTAGCCCTCCAATTTCAGTTCACACCCCCATAGACCATGAACATATCTTAGCCCCTTCG
>KV012815.1:79016-108101 GCA_001598015.1 Dorcoceras hygrometricum
TTACTAAAATTCTGGACTAAATTGCGAATAAACACAATTCATTGCTTCTGAAATGCGGAACAAATGAAACAATGACGTGAGCGGAAGTAGAATCAAAATCTGATAAACACTTTTCATAACCAATGAATAGAATCAGCTTCAAGGGTGTACAAAACACTGAACTAAATCCTCAGCTGATCGTAAAAACACACGCGGAACTGATACAACAGCTGATAGAAATACGAATGAACTTGCATTTATCTTTACACCAAAAGTTCATACAGATTTCTACAAAAATGAGGAACTATAAATCTGTTAACATACAAAACTAGAACTAAATTTCTGTACATCAAAACAAAGTCTGAAAGAAACAACGGAAGATGTCCACGATAAACATCCTTCCTTTCTGATCATCTCCCTCCAGCTCTTACTGCTAATTACCTGCACACAATGAAAACTAGTGAGCCAAAGGCTCAGCAGGTAAAATCTGGAATAACGAAATCATGCAATAGAACTGAAACTGTAACTGTACGTATATGAAATGACGTCGTTTGAATTAGTAGATGCGTCGTCGTTTTGAGTGTTTTCTCGCGAACAGCAGATAGATTGATTTGTAGAGAGAGCTGTTATCAGCTCTTGGTTGCTTTGGCTTGCGAGAGCTGTTGTCTGCTGATGGTTGCTACGGCGTCGTAGAGAGAGAGCTGTCAGCAGCTCTTGGTTGTTTTGCTTGCGAGAGCTGTTGTCTGCTGATGGTTGCTACGGCGTCGTTTAGATAAGTTGGAACGGTGTCGTTTTGTAGCGTTTTCGTGCGATTGTTGTTTAGTCGTTGCTGCTGATTTTACGAAATGAAAAGGATAGATTGCTGCTGATAGACTTCTGCTGATTTCTTCGATAGATCTTGGTGAATCAGCAGGCGAGGTTTGAAGAGGTATTTATAGAAGTGTTGATCGACACTTAGAAATATTTTGAACCAGCCATATCTTATCTCTTCTTCTCCAAACCCTCGTCGAACTACTGTTCACCGTCACTTTCTGTCGCGATTTGCCGTTGATTCCGACCTCCGTTTTTCGAGTTCTTGGTAGAGTTGGAAACCTCTTGAGAAGACCTTTCTTTTCCTACCAATCTTGGAGGCTGAGTTGAGCTGGAGCGAGAACGCGAAACGGCTGAGTTGAGCAGTAAGTTGCGCCGTGCGTTTCTATCCTTTGGGTGAGATTTCTTTCGTTGGTTTGATCTAAGATATTAGGTATCTTTGGCAGATTTAAGCTTCTAGGAATTTTGAAGGGTAATTGTCGAGGAAGCTTCAAAGGCAGTAAGCTTGAGTTGTTGCTGGACGTGTCTTTGTTGAGAATCTGTTAGGTAATTCGAAGAGGAAAGGTACGATTGAGCAGCCCTTAGCAGTTGAGCGTGAACATGGCTAGTTTTCAATGTTGTGAATTGCGGTTATGTGAATTACGTGGGACAGTTTGATGAATTGATTGAGCTTTTCATTCTGTTTGCACGTATTATGAATTGTATGCATTATGTATTGATATCGAATGGCATTCATGCATACATCTTGAGCCTGAATTGACAGATTGATTCTTTGATAGCTCTTTGTACTGAGGCTTGACCTCGTATTTTGTTTCCTGCTTTGTCTTGTTGGGTCTGCGTGCCCATTTGCAGGAGCTTTAGGTAACCAAGCTGGGCAGAGTGGAAGTTCAGCTGGTCGATCCCCTCATCCCTGAGTCCCAGTTTACTTATGATATGTATTAAACCGGGGGATGCCCCGTGTTTTATTGTATTTGGGGGATCTGTATTTTGAATTGAATTATGTGGTTGCTTGTGGTATGAGTTTGATTTAACTTATATTTTGAATATCGAATATTTTGAATGTATGATTTGAAGTTCAGGCCATTGTATTTCGAAAAATTTTTAAGCCCTGATTTTAAGCTTCCGTGATTATGCGCTTATTATGTGTTAATTGTTCTAATTAGCACGGGGCCTGACACATGGTGAAGGGATATACAGATCCGTCGACCTATACACCTGATCCTTCCTCTGTTGAAAGGGCACACGGTTCATCAGCCGCACACTCACCCTTCCTCTGGGGACCCTCTTTGTTGTCATAACTTAAAACATTTTCTAAAACATCGTTCTTCTCTTTCTTTTCTTTCTTAAAATCTGTTTTCTTTCTCTCTTGTACGAATTACTGGTTTTTCATTTGTCTAATGATGTTCTGGAACTTCAAATGATTTCTCTGTAAAACTTGCGAAGATGAAAACTGAATAAAAGCTCTCAAATCTAATCAATTGAATCAAATAATTCTTTCGAATTGAAGCGGAAATGAATAAGGAATCAAATTCTGGAATTTCATTATCTGTTGAAGAAATGAACAGTGATTATCTGTCCGAAGAAAAGAACAGTAGGTAACTGATTGAAGAAATGAACAGTAACTATCTGATTGAAGAAATGAACAGAAACTATCTGATTGAAGAAATGAACAGTAGGTAACTGTCAACAGACTCTCTGGGAAGACACGAACAAAACTGGCAACAGATATCGCTCGGGGAAAACAATGGTTGCTGTCAACAGATATGTCTCTAGGTAACGAAGTAACAGTGGTACATGAACTAATGCAACTGTTGACAACAGCTGATGATTAACAAAACAACAGCTGGTGAAGAAACTGATGACTAAATAATACAACAGCTGGTGAACAAACTAACAGCTGATTAACAATAAAACATACAACAGCTGAACATGAAATAGTGCGACTGCTGATCGCAACTACTGAACGCAAACAATGCGGCAGCTGAAATCTATACTTAGAATATTTTCAAAAAAGAAATATCAGTCGTGGTATAAGAACCAGATTTCAGACTTAACCAGGTGAATGACGATGGTTTTCCTTTGTCTGAAGAATTCAAATATCTGAAGAAATTTCTGGGAATGATCGAATAAGCTACTTGTAAGCTACTTCGAAAAGAAATCTTTGGAAAACTCAGGAAACTATTGGACGAACATCATCAATCCATTTTCTAAAACTTTTCTGGATCAAATACTGTAAAATCGTACCTTTCATTAAAAATAGAGCATGAACTTTTCTGATCTTTTGAAGAACAGCCGAAGCCATCTTCCTTTCTTTAAAATCTCATATAAACATGCTAACAGAACTGAATATATTCTTTCAGTGAGTGAGCAAGAAATAGAGTTTACTTGCCTGGATATTTAACACAAACACAACGGAAGAATCCAGCAAACCTCGTACAATCCGACCGTTTCCTTTGAAAATCTTTAAAAATCTTTTGTTCGGTTTCTTCAGAGAGAGTACCGCTTCAAAGTATTTTGATTTGAAGATAATGATGCATGAAGCAGCTTATCATCCTATTTATATGATTTAAAAATGCCTAAGGAAAGAAAACACGATTAACCAATATGTCAAAGTCTTTTAAAAGCGTACTCTGTTTTAAAATAAAAATGATGCACATGGAAACCGAATGATTTTAGTTAAAACAAATAATTCGATTGGCTTGCAGGGTTCAACTAGACATCTGCTGTATTTGTATTTCTAACATCTGAAATCTATTCAATATTGAAGGCTAAATTTTCATAAACATGAAATCTGGAATTTAGCTCTTAAATAATAAAAGCTAAACAACACATATCTGAAATCTGAAACTCATTCGAATCAAGAGTTGAATAGAATAGCATGGTAATCCCTCAAATCTTATAACTTTCTAATTTGTGGCCTCTAAAATATCTGGGCATTACATGATCTCTCATCTGCTGCACAAATTCTGGAGAAGACAGCTTCTTCTCCCCCACTTCTTCCCAACATATAGGCGATCTGCACTTCCTGCCATACAAAGATTCAAATGGTTCCATACCAATTGTGATCTGATAGCTGTTGTTGTAGGAAAACTCAACAAAGACAAAGAATCTTGCCAGCTACCACTAAAATCCATTACAACAGCTCTCAACATATCCTCTAAAATCTGGATAGTTCTCTCAGATTGGCCATCTGTCTGGGGATGATATGCTGTACTCATCGCCAATCTGGTACCCAAAGCTGTTTGTAAACTCTTCCAAACCTGGAAGTAAACCTCGGATCACGATCTGAAACAATAGAAACAGGCACACCATGCAATCTCACCACGAAATCTATGTACAGCTTCGCCATATTCTTCAAAGAAAAGGTCATACTATAGGGAATGAGGTGAGCAGACTTCGACAATCTATCTATCACAACCCACACAGCATCACATCCTCTGCTGGAACGAGGCAAATGTGTGACAAAATCCATTGGTATCTGCTCCCAATTCCATTGGTGAATTTCCAAACTCTACAATAGACCACCAGGTCTCATCTTCTCGGCCTTTACTTGCTGACAATTCAGAAAACGGGCTACAAAATCAGCAACATCACTCTTCAAACCTGGCCACCAGTAATGCTGCTTCAAGGCATAATACATCTTCCTCACTCCAGTATGAACACTGTGTCTACTACAATGTGCTTTTCTCAAGATCTCCTCCTTCAAATATATTAGATTTGGCACAACCAACCTGCCACGAAATCTCAAACAACCATCAGACGAGACAGAATAATCCTCTAACTGACCATCTCTCACCTTCAGCTTTAACTCATGGATAGATGGATCAGTCCTCTGAGCTGCCTTAATACTAGCAACAATCTGTGGCTCGACTTGGAAAGAAGACACCACAACATAATCCTCACCTTGGTAAAACCTCCAACCAGTAGTGCTTAGATGCTCGTGGACCTTCGAAATCTGCAACGAAGCCAGCATCGCTACTTTAGCCTTTCTGCTCAATGCATCAGCAACCACATTCATCTTCCCAGGCTGATATTGGATCTCACAATCAAAATCCTTAAGCAACTCCATACACCTACACTGTCTCATATTCAAATCTGACTGAGAAAACAGATACTGAAGGCTCTTGTGGTCTGAATATACCACAAACTGCTCGCCATACAAATAGTGGCGCCAAATATTCAAGGAAAAAACCACTGCTGCTAACTCCAAATCATGAACTGGGTAACGAGTCTCATGCTGTTTCAACTGACGAGAAGCATACATAATGACTCGACCATTCTGCATCAATACACAACCCAATCCATTCAAGGGAGCATCTGCACAAACAACAAAACCACCTGAACCACACGGCAAAGCTAACACAGGCCTAGAAGTTAGCTTCTCTTTGAGCAACAGGAATCTGTTCTCACACTGCTCAGTCCAAACAAACTTATTGTCTTTCTGAGTCAACTGCATCATTGGCTAAGATATGCTAGAGAATCCCTCTATAAAACGCCTATAATAGCCAGCCAAACCCAAGAAACTACGAATCTCAGCAACATTCTTGGGACGCTCCCAGTTAACAACTGCCTCAAATTTACTGGGATCCACAGAAATACCTGCAGCAGAAACAACAAGACCCAGAAACACAACTCGGTCTAACCAAAACTCGCACTTGGAGAACTTAGCATATAGTTGCGAGTCTCTAAGCGTCTGAAGAACCAACTTAAAATGCTCCTTGTGCTGCATCGGAGTCTTAGAGTACACCAAAATGTCATCGATAAACACAATCACAAACTGATCGATGAACTCCCTAAAGACTCGATTCATCAAGTCCATGAAAACCGCGGGGGCATTCGTCAAACCAAACGGCATAACTAAAAACTCATAATGCCCGTACCTCGTACGAAACGCAGTCTTCGCAACATCTTGCTCTCGAATACGCAACTGATGGTACCCCGAACGCAAATCGATCTTAGAAAACACATCCGAACCCTGAAGCTGATCAAACAAGTCATCGATCCTCGGCAAAGGGTACTTATTCTTAACTGTCACCTTATTCAGTTGCCTAAATTCGATACACATCCTCATCGACCCATCCTTCTTCTTCATAAACAAGATAGGCGCTCCCCAAGGTGAAATACTCGGTCTGATGAAACCCTTCTCCAGCAAATCACTAAGCTGAACCTTAAGCTCCCTCAATTCAGCAGGCGCTAAACGATACCGGGCACGCAAGATCGAAGCTTTACCAGGTACCAACTCAATGCTAAAGTCTATTTCCCTCTTCGGAGGAAAACCAAGAATCTCCTCCGGAAACACACCTGGAAAATGACGAACAAGGAGAACGTCACTAATCTCTACGCGAGAAGAAGGAGACGCATCCAAAGCATAGATCATAAATCCAGCGTTCTCTAACGACAACAGGCTAAACATCTCCATCGCAGAAACTAAAGGAATCCTCGACTGGGAATCATGGCCGTAGAAATTCCATTTCTCGCCAGATTGGGGACTAAATCACACAACGCCATGGAAACAATCCACCGTGGCCCTATTAACCAAACAACACATCCATTCCCACTATGCAATCGAAATCCCACATCACAAGCCTAATCAGGTTGGCTAACAACACATTTTTACCAAACCTAAGAATGCCATTCAACAGAATATCCTGGGAGTACAGGATCGCGCCGACAGGAGTCGCTACAGACACAACATCACACAAAGATGTGGTATGCAAACCATGCTCAACCACAAATGCATCAGCAATAAACAAATGTGATGCTCCTTTATCAAACAATACACGTGCAGGAAAATCAAAGAAAAAACAAGTACCTGCAATCACTCCTCCTCCTGGCGTGTCCTCCACTTGTTCCCTCGTCATGGCATTCACCTGGTCAAACTAAGGTCCTGGAAATTGAGACTGGGAAGAATGTACAAACCGCGAAGGATCAGGCTGCTGGAACGGCCTAAACTGCGGCTCCCCAATCCTCTGCTGCTGAACAGGAAAAGAAGAACGACCTCTAGACGATCCACCTCGACCCTGCGGTGGGACGGCGGTATGCTGCGATCCAAACAAAGGGCAAACTCTCACAAAGTGCCCATACTGACCACAAACATTGCATGAACCTTGCACACCTACACAGTGCGCTGTAGAATGCCTTCCTCCACACTGGCCACAATACTCGACCTTGGAGCTACTGCCACTACTCGAACTACCCGAGCCAGAAGAACTCGAACCAGACTTCTTCTTAAACTGACGACCACGAGGCCTAAACCTCTGGTGTCTAGGCTGCTGGGCTACCTACTGCTGAGGTGGCTGAGACGACTGCATTTACTGGGAAGGTTGCACCCCCGGAACAACGGGACGACTACCTTGCACCCCTTGCGGCCTAACACGCGACCGACGGTTCTGCAGCCCCTCCTCAATGTCTATAGACTTGTCCACCGCTTCCGCATAGCTCGTCGGTGAACTCGCCAGCACCAACGAAAAACTCTTCATTCAACCCTTCCATGAACTTGTTCCTCTTCGCCCATTCTCGGCTAGAAACATGCGGAACATACGCAAGGAGAGAAGAAAACCTCCGGGCATACTCTCCCACGGACAAAGATCCCCGAACCAGGTTATCAAACTCACGCTCCCTGGCGTTCACAAAGGGTTCCGGAACGTACTCCTGACGGAAGGCAGTACAAAAGCTGTTCCACGTGATCACTGGACCTGTCTCCTCATGAGTCCTCGAAGCGCCTCTCCACCAACGCTCAGCATTCCTCCTCAACTGTAACGTAGCTGGACTCAACCTACATTCATCATCATACCTGACACGGTCAAACAACCTGGTAATGTGCTGCAACCTGGATCCGCATCGGAACTAGACTCATCACCATTAAACGTCTGACGATTCATCCGCTGAAACCTCGCCATTACAAGTTCCATATCATCCACACGGGCTGCCAGCTCATCAACCTCATCCTCGACCTATCGGTTACGCCTACGACCAGGAACACTATGCTGCACTTCCTTGTTCTGACCTTCGGACTCTTTCTGAAACTGCCCTCTACCTCTACCCCTACGTCTAGGCGGCATCTAGAAAGGTACTAAGAGGGTAAGATCAAAAAGCAAGAAATAATTCTCATAACACATAAATCACATATTGAAGCACATGCAACAAGCAACACTGTGCCTAGACTCAAGTGTGATCAAAAGAAATCGAGCTTATCCCAGCTTAAGCTCTGATACCAAAACTGTCAGGTCTCGTGCACAAACACAGAGTTAAACCACACAAACACTAGCGGAAGCAATAAGATAGTGGTTAAAATTTTCGCTTTTGGCCTGACTGGAAGATAACGTAATTTAAATTAAAATCAAACTCAAAATATCCCAGTTTTAAAATCACTCAGTACAACAGTACAGCATTTAACAAATACAAGCACTACCAAAATACAACTGATATACAATAAAGCACAAGGCACTCCCCAGCTAACAGTGCTTATACATATATGATATACGCTAACTGGGACAATCTAACTACCTCCTGGGGCACCTCCAGCTGGGTCAACTCCACGACCAGCTGTGTAACCATGGTAACATGAAAACACATACACATACAAACAATACCAGCCCCAGAGGGACATGGGGTCAAACCCAGTACGGAGAGCAATATAAAACAACAAATGGAAAGCAACAGACAATATTCAAATGCTATGCGTGATAACAAGGCTACAACCGAAACACAGGGAGCCAAAGAATCTCAAAGAACTGCTCATCAGCAGATACGGATCAACTGAACAACAGTACAACAGTGTCCACGGGGTGTGTGAGTATATGGGAGATACCCACTCGTCTCAACACACGGCACCAGATGCAAAACATAGCTCAACCAGCTGTTGCTAAACTCATGAGATGTGGGAGCTACCCACTCCGCTCATAGTGGCTAACAGATCCCAGCAGGGAGATGAGGTACGGGAGTTACCCGCTCAGCCTCTAACAGCATCCTGGTACGCACAGATCAATACAACAAGGCACAAATGGCACGGATACAACAGATCTGAGCTCAATATGATAAATGCGTGTATGCACAAATAAAATGTCCAACACAGAACATATACAACGATGCAAGGCATAAACAACAGCAAGCATAATCATCCATGCTCAATCCAAAGCTGTAAAACAAGCTCACATCCGTACCTCAAGTATTCTGTGCTACAATTACTACAAAGGGGTCCCGAGCAACACAGATCTCACACCTGCTATGCCAAACACAAATACTAGCTCAGGGACAGTAACACAGAAACCACGAATTTGGAGCTACGAGCTCAAACAAATCTGTCCTGCACTTCTAACACAACAGAAAGCTCTAAACAAATCATAAGGTAGGATCTTGACACTTACCCAACGAACTACCTCAATGGCAGGAAAAATCCAACGCTTATGCTAACAGACTACAAAAGGGAGATGTCTTCGCACGCCTCTCCAGCTTCACGCAAGCTTCCAAAAGCAGTACCAAACGAAGCGTCTTAGAAAGTGGAGTCCAGTGCTACCACTCTTACTTCAGTCGGAGCTGTCTACCGCCGACAAGCGGAGAAGATAAGCTTCGGTGAACAGTAGCTAGTGTATCGCGAAAGAGTTTGCTCACGGGAAATATTTCCAAGTGTCGGGGCTGAATAATCAAGAACAAAGGCAAGGTTCTCTATATAAAGGTCAGATCTGCTCAAATGTGAAGAATCGAACCTACCGACAACTTAAGTCTCAAAACTAATTTCCCACTCAGATCTGAATTTCACAACATATCTCTCTACAGCAAACAGATCTCGACTTACTCAAACGACGTCGCACCGCATCTACTGTTGCATCTAGACACGTCACCCGCTACTCAAATCCGAAATTCTAACCAGCAACGCAACACTCAGATCTCATCAAAATCTGAAGACCAACGCCTCAAATCTATATCTCGCTCGCTAACCAAAACGCCGTCGTTCCAACTAATCCAAACGACGTAGTTTAGCTACTCACTACAGAAACACGCTGGCTCACATCCAACACCTGCGAAACCAGATTCCATCACTACTGCTAAATGCGATTACTCAGCGATGGCTAACACTCACATCTGGTCAGATTCTGCTGAAAATCTAAATTGATCCAAGGCTGATTCCATGACTTATACAAACCCGACAGCTTCGCTAAGCATACCAACTCAAAGCTTAGCTCATCCAGATTTGCTCGCTCAAATCTGAATCTCATAAAATCCAATTAATTAACTCAATTAATCTTTCTTAACTTTCGGGTCTCACACCAACAGATCATGCTACCAGACAGAGCACTCTAAGACCAGCTATCGCTCCAAGCATACCAGCTCAAAGCATCCAACACATCTCTAAGCTGGATCCAGCTCGCACTTACATAGGAAATCCCATAGCTGGTCACCACCAAGCTGGTATCCCAAAAACCAGCTCGCGACAAAATCTCAAACCAGCACAACGTAGCAGTTCTGCTCATTGCTATCCTCTCAAACCAGCTCACAGAGCGATCCTTAATAACAATTTTCTCCAAGCTGTACATCTCAATCAGCTTACGATCAGGATGATAACTTCTAACATGTTGGTCCCGAAATCCTGGGGTATCAGATCGTAAAAACTCTCTTGATACCATTTGTTGGGATCGAAAAACCGGGTTAGTTTGTGATCTCTGCCAAAACTCACGTGGGCCTCACATGGCCGAAACATCAACCCCGTAAGTTACGTGCATTTTAAAATGTTGTAATGAAAAGCCAACACGCAACTAAAACCAGATCGTATAGATATTGAACCAGCTCAGCGCTAGACCGACGCAGTGCATGAGCCTGATTCTAGCTGGTGTCTTCAACTAGCTTAATGAAAGAACGAGCGATCTGGTAGAGCAAATCCTTGAGCTGCAATAGCTCAGTGTTCTTGAATTAAAGTGCACAGAGATACAGATTGAGTAATGAAGTTAAATCATGCGGAAATAACTCAACCTGAACTCTTATATTCGAAAGCTCTTTAAACAGTTTTTATACGTAGTAAACAAACATGCGTATGTATGAATGCGGAAAGCAGTAAAGGAAATACGCTGAGGTTTGTTTATGGATGTTCGGAGCAAACTCTCCTACATCTCCCCTTCTTCCACAATCGGGAAGGATTCCACTAGAAGGCTTTGATTACGGCGACCCTTCGCTGCAACCCACTCCTACGACCCACAGCCACAAGAACTCCTAGCAACACCACAGCACACTAAGCCCGCAAGCTGTTTGTCTAATAACACTTCTTTAACGCCTCAGTGAGAAAGGCTACACACACTTGTTTAACGTCTCAGTGCGAAAGACAACTAGACTTGTTTAATGTCTCTGTCCAAAGACAACAATGGAAGTCGTTTTTGTTTTTTGATTCACTCAGCTAATCTAATCAGCTCTCTCAAATATATGTGAGTGAATCATGTGTGAGATTTATAATGTTAGCTTAATCTCTTGAAGATAAAATCTCACACACTGGGAAGTGCTCCTGTTCGAGCTGGTTATTCATTGTCTTCC
Source organism: Dorcoceras hygrometricum (assembly GCA_001598015.1). Classification (NCBI taxonomy): domain Eukaryota; kingdom Viridiplantae; phylum Streptophyta; class Magnoliopsida; order Lamiales; family Gesneriaceae; genus Dorcoceras; species Dorcoceras hygrometricum. The sequence continues at coordinate 90,324 of KV012815.1, forward strand.
CAGAGTTGTGCTTTCTTCTTTTACATTTTGGTTCGCACAACACATTTCGAATTCGCTCTTCTCAGCACGCTCACCTCTTTTCTATATTTGCTTGTGTTGTGCTCTACATTAGCCTGATGCGGAGTTATATCCGTTTGACATAAAGTATTTGTCGTTGAAAGTCTTCTATCACTTTTGTACTTTGCGTCCTTTGTCCATATATGCGTTGCGGGATTTTATTCACTTTTGGCATGTGAGTACTGTACTTTGAGAAGACAATACGAGCAAGTCGATTTATATACTAAAAAGTGTTTGTCGTATAACATTGTATTCAAATCACTTTGCTCGTAGATAGAATCTGCCATGCTATCTGAGCTGGTTTGAACTTAACCATCTTGCTAACTTTTATCCGTTTCGGTTTTCACTGAGCTGGTCTTGTCTTCGAGCTGGTTGCTTCATCGAGCTGTTCAATGCTCTTTTCTTCTCCTCTCGTTTGCAACCGCTCTTGAGCTGATCTTCATCATCTTCAGATCTTCGAGTTTCTCTATCTAGCAAATTTTTTTCCCATTTTATGTTTTTTCATGACTTTGCTAGATAGAGTCCCTCCTTCCTTGATCTGTTCTCGAACAACCTGTCCAGCTGGTTTGACCTTAACCAGCTATCCTTTAACCTGCCCTCTATATCTGGGGCAGATTCTTCATTTGAGCCGTTCACCAAGCTGGTCTGCTCAAGAGTTCTTCTGGATGAATGCTGAGCCGTGGCAGTCCCATCCAACTCGCATCTACTTATACTAGCTTGGCTCAATTGAGGCTGATCGAGTACCCTTTGCATACAGATTCTTCCTCTGCTTCAATAGTGGGGGTTACCTCGAGCTCGATTAGCCTTTCACTAAAATAGCTCCGCTCTGCACTTGAACATGGCACTTGTATACTGTACTTGATCTGTGCTTGAGCCGTTCTGCACTTCATTCATCTGCACTTGAACTACTCTTCTTAGAACACTGTGCTTGATCTTCGTGGTGCTCCTGTTCCAGGCTGGTGAAATAGGTTGGTGTTCCCTGCAGTTCTGGAAGTAAACTGATGTACCAGCTTGGACGTCCCCTTACTATTCCAGCTAGATATCTTGGACCAGTCCAACTCAGGCGTTCCCTCACTGTTCCAGTTTGGATATCTTTACGTCTACTCCAGTCTTAGCAAGCTGCGCATGTCACGTAGATCGTTAGTACAATAGTAGCAGATTTTGTGTGAATCAAAACTTAGATTCTGATCTGTATACACAGATCCAACATAACAATTCAGGTACTAACCGTGATTTGTCTACTCAGTTAGGGACATCAGACAAGTCCTTAATCTGAATCCAGATTACTCTGCTTCACGAACAGCTATCAGATCAGGCCTCAACTCTGAATCCAGACTTATAAAAGCAGCTTGGTTAAGCTAACAAACTCAGCACAGCTGAACACAATCCAGTTCTTAGCTGACAGTTGCACCCTTTCTGGACTTAATCTAACAGTCCACACTACTGTACTTCGAACCACTTCGCAGTAGTGAAAACAGCACCCTTAAACATATCAGTTTACAGGGCTCACATCAAGCTTACGGGCAAACTCTCCAGCTCAGGACTGTTCCACAAGACTAGCAAACTCACAAGGCAACTCAGCTCAGGTCAACCCACCTGCTTCTATCCAGCAGTACGTACATAATCTTAGAGTACTTAACTCAGAACGCATCACTCAGGTCATCTTGTGATGCTCTATTCAGCTTTCGCTGTCTCATCCAGTACTCTACGCCTTCAAATCAGCTTACGCACTCAGTCTCAAGGTACATACTCAAATCAGCTCGTAGTGATCAACCCAGCTCTCCAGCGTCAACACAGCTCGCGACATAGATTCAGGCCCACAGCTGCATCCATCTTATCCTACATCTTAAACTTCTATCACCCAGACTTCTCCACTAGATTGGTTCATGCTACAGCAGCATCAGCTCATGAACTTAACACAGCACGGTGTTACTCTTTCAGCTTGCACCCGATCTGGTCCAGCTCTCAACTATTCTGCAAGCTTCCAAGCTGATTCTACAAACTATACATCTAGCACCCTCCGAGTTGCAACAAAAACTCCAGCAACTCTAAATAGATTACTCTTCTAAGATCAGCACAGGCCACTGAACCAGCTCACTCGAAACCTTAGACCAGCTCGCAGCAAAGTTGATCCCATCAACCCGAATTTTCTATGCTGCACAATCTTCACTGATAGATCACCAATCAGATCTGATAATCAGTTCTTAAAGCCATACTTCGAACCAATGATAATCTGCACTGAAACCTGAACAGCTTGTATTGTCAGCTTAGCACAAAATCTTGGACCAGCACGCAGCACATCAGCACGCCTAGTCCTAAATCATCTTGGCCATTCTAAGCACTTAGAGCTATCAGCTAACAACAATCTCCGCCTGCTAGCACACATCAGCTCACGCTGTTGAGCTTAACCACGCAACATAACTCTAAGTTGATCCTAACATACCGTATACCATCTCACACAAGCAGCCCTAGCTTATACTTTACAACACAGCTTGGCAAGGAGAAACCCCACCAGCTCGTGCCTAAGTTGATCCTCATGGACTCTGGCGCAACTTAATCGTTAATCTAAATTAGTGTTTCTCTAACCTGCTCAGATTATAACACTAATTACCTTGGTTAATAACAGCCCTCACATTATCCACCACTACAAAGAAGAATTCGTCCTCGAAATCAAAACACAAACAGATCTCCAAAATAGTTCACAGCAGAAAACATCAGCATGTATGGAAGAAATAGGTACTCACATCGGTGAGGACACTCCCTTGTCCAATCTGGGCTTCCACTTGTTAGGTACCCTCTTCTCTTCCATGCTAACTCCACTGTACCATAACAAAAGTTACTGTCTTATCCCTCAAAAACTTCTCTCTGCCCCAAATCCTCACTGGGTAATAATTGTAGCTTAGGGTCTAAACTAGTTCTACTTCATCGGTTCTTAGCACCTAGAAAGGATTTGGCTCATAGTTTCTCAGCATTGACACATGGAACTCATCATGCATTGAAGACAACTCAGTCAACAACTGCAATCTGTATTCCAAGAATCCAATCCACTCAAAAAACTTCAAATAGACCGATGAATCCTAGAGCAACTTGCCCTTAAGTTTGAACTTCACCAAAGCAACATACTAGTCCAAGAAATCTTCTCAGGCGAATCACGCATCCGGTCCTTGAGTTCCTTCAGTTCAACTGGCACAAACCAATAGAGAACTCTCCAAATCGGGTCAGCTTCTAGCACCAACTCAGTGCTGAATAAATCTCTATCCATAAATCCAGGAATCTCGTATGGAAACTTCATGGAACTCTTGGAAAATCGAGGTATCACTCAATTATAATCACTTTGCAGGGGATTCATACAGAACATAAATCATGAACCTCTAGTTCTCTAGTGAAAAAAGCTGAATATATCCAAGGAAAACCAACTCGTCAACAATGCGAACTCATGCAACTTAGTAACACAATCCAGCACTACCTCACGGGACACTAAGGTCTCACCAGCGGGATATCAACACACACAACATCACACTGTCAGGCCAGGTGCTCTAAATCAGAGATTAATTACTCAGTTATCTTAATTACGGAAGCGTAAAACATGGGTTAAAATATTTTGTTTTGGGCCTGAACTGTAATCATCTCATAAGATACTAACATAATAAAAATATGGATTTTAACTCAAAAACGCAAACAACAACAACATATCCAAGTATGCGTCAAATACAGATCCCCAAATACAGTATCCACTAAAGGCATCCCCTGGTTCATTTATTCAATACATAATACATATAACTGGGACTCAAAATGGGGATCTACCAGTCGATGCTCCACTCGGTCCAGCTGGAATACCTGAAGACCCTGCAAAGGACAACACAGACCAAAGCATCCCAAAAAGGAAAAATAAAACGAGGTCAAACCTTAGTACGAAGAGCATCGATAAAGCAACAATCATATTAGACATGCAATATTTCAAACGTACGATGCATGAGGGCTACAAAGGATCATCGGTAAGAAAGGCACAACGACTCAGCTGTGCAATAAAATCTCAATCATCAATCGGAATCCAAATCACAGCGACTCAGCTGGCTATCGAGATTCAGCGACGACATTGGATTCTCAGCACGGTGACTCAGTCGACAGATCGCGACTCAGCGATTACCAGGTCTCAAAGAATACAGGCTCAATATTCTATGCATGAATGCCAAGTAAAATCATACTCACAAACAATGCATATAATTCACACGCATAGACAATTAAGCACACGAATCATCATCGTAATCTATTCAGCCAATAAAACAGATTCACCTAGCACATCTCAGCAGCTCACACACGAATAGAAATATTCTCAAGATGATATTAAATCTGGTAGTATGAGCTCACTCATACCTCAACGCCTCACGGCTACTACCTCAACAGATCGCACAAAGGCAAGGACACAACACCAACAGCTCTTGCAAGTCTACTGCCTTAACAGCTCACGGAGAACTCAACAGAAGCTGCTCAGACAACCACAGTGCTAAGACCTGCTCAACCAAACTATAACAGCTCAGGGATAACTTTAACAGAACAGAGCAAGGAGTTACCAACCCACCCAGCTCAAACCGATCCCTAAAATACGATAACCAGCTCTAAATGAAACGTAAAATACTAACCAATGCTTACCCAAGAGCTCAAAATGAATAGAAGAACTAACGGCTGGTAATCGTGAAAATGTTCGAAAGCTTCAACCACATCGCACCCACTCGAAAAATCGAATCAAGGCTCCAAAGTGGTACCAAACGAAGGTCTTGGAGAGAGGAAGCCAGCGCCACCAGCCTTGCTCCAAACGGCGACGTAAATAGACGATAATCGAAAGAAATCGAGTACGATGAATAGTAAGGGTTTAAGAAATAGATAGGGAATATCGGGTCTGAAATTGACAAAGTGTTGATCGACAGTTATACTTATCTCCCAGTCAACGCTACGGTGAAAGTCAACCCAGCTCAAATCTTAGCTCTACACCAGATTTGACTCCTCTACGCCAAATCGGCTCGCGACCACCAAACGACGTCGCACAAGAGTCAACAAACAGATCACGCTACTCAGCAGATCACGCTAGTGACTCATAGCTCAGCTTACAACCAACCAGCGTCTGAGCTGATTTCGCCAAACGACGTCGCACCGCCTCCAGCTCGCGATGAGCATATCGCGCATACGTAGACCAGCTCTTGCCTAATCTGGAAACATAAACCGTACCGGTCTACACCAAAATCACGAATTGGGCCGGTCTACACAGTACCACCTGCTCGCGCACCTGTAAGCCATTTTCCATCCCTTCGCTAATCCAACAGCTCAGAGCTGTTCCGTCTCAAATCAGCTCGCGCTAGGGATAGTAGAACAAATCACACATTGGAAAGCTTACACGTACAGGGTATTTCTATCCAAAGCTGAAACCTTCACCGCTGTCAGGCCTCGTGTAGAATCACAGAGTTTAACCACGCAAATAATAGCGGAAGAATTTAAAATAGTGGCTAAAATCGCTTTTGGCCTGACTTAAAGATAGTATAATTTAAAATACTACAATACTCAAAATATCCCAGAGTACAAAGAATAACACAAGGCTAAAAGCCACAGTACAACAGTACAGCATGCATCAAGAACCAATAAACAACACTACTACTGAATACAATAAAGCACAGGGCATCCCCCGGCTAACAGTACTGATACATATATTCTATATGCTAACTGGGACACTCTAACCACCTCATGAGGCACCTCCAGCTGGGTCAACTCCACGACCAGCTGAGTAACAAGGGAAACCTGAACAACACACAGAGGCAAACAACACTAGCCCCAGAGGGACATGGGGTCAAACCCCAGTACGGAGAGCAGCATAAAACAGCAAACGGAAAGCAACAAATAATATGCAAATGCTATGCATGAACATCTGAGTGTTAGAGTAGATGCCCAACTAGCCAACTTGTGGCGTGTGGGTTTTATAGACTCTTGTGTATAACGATCTTTATATATGATATACTCATTTCTTATATGGAATTCTTTATTTTCATTATGTTATAATGTTAACAATTGTGTTGGATAAAGACCTAGAATGCACCATAGTGTATGTTATATGTGATAGTGGATGTGATGGCTATCATGAAACACATCTAATAGTCACTATGCATTCTCAACACGTTCCTAGTCGATTGGGCCGTCAAAATGAGGATAAGGCCGCCCGAGCTTAAGACTAGCATCTGCGATGTGAAGTACCATGTTTCATTGGTAGGGAACATTGTGATGTTCTGAGCATGCAGATGGATAGTGACCTGGTGATCTATCGAACTACCCTCGTTCGGACTTTCCAAGTGGTTACCATTTGTCGAATGGATAAGTCCGAGGTCTTGGTTGTACTGATTAGTCCTCACTACTCGAAACGTCATTGAGACTCTACATGATAGGCGCCTCACTTTGACCCGTTTACCGACTCACTTGGGGTCATTAGGTGGCGGGATTGGGTGAGGTCCCGATGCATGTAGGAGTCGATGCTTCATTGTCGAGGATTCATCACTCGCTCTCATGCGTGGACATCCTATGCTATCTGAGGAGACAATAGTGTGATAAATCTCTGGCCAGAGTACTGGATGTGTTTTAGGTAAATGGGTTTGCCTAGTAACACTCGCGATGTCACTATTTGATCTCCAAGATGTATGCATAACTATCGGATCTTTAGCGACTCTCGATTTACCAATGGTCGTTGATCTGATCGGGATATGTGTGTTGAAAGGACCGTACTGTACGCTAACCACGACCAACTGGTTCTTGCAGGTACTATCAATGATACCTAGGGGATCATGGGGCGATGTTGCTAGGCGCTTTACCATGATCCGATGGGCAAGTCCGAAATTGTGATTTTGGAGTCACAATGGTTGTGGGCCCATGGCTAGCTGTATCCCTGAACCATTGAGGGTCACACAAGTACTGGATTCACGATTCCCACACGGAAAATAAGCTCAATGTGTTGAGCATAGGAGGAGAATTTTAGGGAGTGCGACTTCCTAAAAGTCAATAGGGGTCGAATTGCGATTTCTCAAAGTTGAGGGGCTAAACTGTAATTTTGGACAAAATGATCTGAATAATTGTTTTTCGCATCATAATATTCAGTTTTGGAAACTGAGTCGATCGGTCCGATCTGATCGTCGATCGGAGTTATGATGAAACCGCAGTGATTTAAATGAACCGAATGTTCATATGGACCTGGGCCTGACCCAAGTCCAATGGGCCGGTTCAAGCCCATCATAGGTCTATATGTTGATATGACCTAGGGCTACAATCATAACTTGAACACACATCAACCCTAGCCTCCAACCTCACAAGCGCCGCCCCCCTCTCCCTCGACCACCTCACGGCCGCCGCCCCTCCGCCGCCGCTCCGCCGCCATGATCGGACTTGTTCCGATCATCTTTTTGAGGTGATTCCGTCCGTGGCAAAATTCGTCAGCTCTTCTAGTGCAGAATGATGGAGGATTCTTGTTTTCGGTCGTGGACCTGATTAGGAGGATCTACCGCCGCCAACATTTCAAGAGCCAGAATTCCCTGTGAATCTGGTTGGAGCCAGACGCCAGCAAGGTAGCGATTCAAACATCCTATGTATGTTTATCGTTGGTTTTATGATATGTATTGTACGTTTCCGGGGCAAAATTTAACTTCCGCTGCGCCCCCGAGAAACGGGATCCGGATCCGCCACTTTCGCCAACAGTGGTATCAGAGCCAAAGCTCGGATCCTTCAATACATTATTGTGCCATATTGCATCTTATTTCAATTTTCAGAATCGAAAGAACAAAAAAAATTGCAAGGCTGCCGGCCGCCGCCGCGTGCGGCGGCGCCCACATCCGGCGTGAATAGCGCTCGTGCAACCGCGCGATGGCCGCGCTTGATGGCCGGCCGATGGATGCTGGTCTCGCGCACCAGGTTGTCCGATGGCTGGGCGCAACATGAGCTGGTTGCGCCATACATGGCGCGGCCATGCCGCGCACGTCGCGGGCGGCGTGCGGCCTTGTGCCGCACGCTGTGTAATGGCGGAGGCGGCTGCCGTGCGGCGTCTTTTCGGCAGCGTTGCGACGGCTAATTTCTTCTATGTATTGTTCGGGCCTGTCCCGGGCAGCCCATGAAATTTTCGGGCCAATATTCGATATTGTGCCGATTTTGGTTGGAACAAAAATAGATTTTGAAATTTTTGAGATTTTGGGCCTAAAATTGTTTTAAGCCCAATTTGATGCAATTAAAATTGACAAAATGTGATTTTGATTATAGGATATGATTTTATAATTAAAATATGATTTTATTGATAAAATATGATTTTGTCGACAAAATGCGATTTTAGTTATAAAATATGATTTTATAATTAAAATATGATTTTGTAGGTAAATATCAAATATGATTTGATTATTTAATTTATGTCAATTAATTAGATTGATTGCATGTTTGGGATGATCGAGAGGCGTGGCCAATGTGTTAGGTGTATGCTCTAGGTTTTGCGATTTTGGTTGTATATATATTGTTGATATCGTTTATAATTTAAATGTAAATTACTAGAGTTTAGTGGAGGACATTGAAGACGGTGGAGATGACGATCAAAGATATTGAAGACCAAAGATCTGTAAAACCGAAAGCAATTGTAATAGGATTGCATTTCATATTGCATTTCACCTAGGACTGGACCCAGGTCCGTGATTGGCAACCACGGACCGCATATCTCTCGCGATCGATCATCCCAAAGTTATATATATTCGATATATGTTGAATTCGCATGTTTTAAATTATGATTTAAAGTATTAATAAGACCAAATTTTCAAAAATAAAATCCCCCGTTTTAAATATGATTTAAAACTGATATCATGATTAAAAGTTTATTCGATAAACTAAGGGAATTTAAAATTTGTTTAAATTTTCCTGCCTTCCATCAACAATGAGTGTACGTCGATGCTACCCGCATACGTGGCCCGGCTCATATTATTGAGGGGATTATGTATGCCGGAAAGCTGTACACGTCATTGACACTTTGTTGTGAGTCGGTTGGAACTCCCTTTAACGTTGGCTCATATTATTGGGGACGTTAAGGGGACCGTCCTTCACGACTCAACATTTATGGGTCATCTTGACACGTGATAGTAATCGGCGTCATATTATTGGGCCCTTACTGGACGTGAGGTAAAATACATGGAGGTTGCACCGGTTGCAATTGGACTCTACCTTTTGAGGATCATGGTTGGCTGATATTATTCGGGACCATGATCGCTTGATTGGACTCTGTGTGTACCCACTAAGGAAACTTGTTTTCTCGATTTCATTAGAGGGTGGTGAAATCGTTAAAATAGTGGGAGGGTAATTAATAAAACTAAATGAACTTGTTTTATGTCTTAGCGTTTTTCATATATAATTAGTAATGCATGTCTGTTTTTCTTTTCAGTATAAACTGCTTATAAAATGTCTTCAATCAAAAACCCACTCGCTGCTATACTGGATAGCAACAAGTTCACCGGTCTGAACTACCAAGACTGGCTTCGAAACCTCAACATTGTGTTGGCTTCGGAGAAGCTCCTCTACACGCTAGACAATAGCCCTCCGAAGGAAGCCCCTGCCGATATCAGCCCTGAGGAGCTGACTAAGCTTAACCAATGGTGGGATGACGAGCTTAAGACTCGATGCTATATGATGGCATCGATGTCAAACGAAATGCAATGACGCTTTGAGAAGACGGTGTATGCTGCTGACATACACCTTCATCTTAAAGAACTGTATGGGGAGAACTCTAGATATGAGAGGTTCACCACTGTCAAGGAGCTTATGACGAGCCGCATGCGCGATGGGACTTCGGTCCATGAGCATGGGGTTCGTATGATTGGGCTCATTGAAAAGTTGGTGGGCCTTGACATCTCACTTCCACATGAGCTGTCTGTGGATTTGCTTCTCCTCTCACTATCCGCTGCATTCGACCCCTTTGTGGTCAACTTCAACATGAACAAGCTGGAAGCCACCCTTGAAGAGGTGGTTAACATGCTGGTCATGTTTGAGGGGACCATAAAGAAGGACAAGCCCGTCCTCCTTATGGGCTCTTCTTCCTCTGCGAAGAAGGGGCCCAAACGCAAGGGCAAGAAGCGTTATGCCCCTGCGAAGGAGGAAAAGCCCATCAAGAAGCCCAAGGCAAAGGTTTCCAAGCCAAACAAGACTGAGGATGTTTGCCACCACTGCCACAAGCCTCGGCACTGGAGGAGGAACTGCAAGGAGTACCTCGAGCAGTTGCGAACTGCGAAAGGTATATTCTATATCGAAATAAATATGTCTCTTAATTCGACTTCTTGGGTACTTGATACCGGATGTGGATCTCATATCTGCAATGATTTGCAGGTGATGACAAGAAGCCGACGTCTTAGAGAGGGTGAGACCCACTTGAGGCTGGGCAATGGGGCAAGAGTTGCTGCAGTAGCTATAGGAGATGTTTATTTATTTCTGTCTTCAGATTTTAAGTTGTTATTGCGAGACGTTTTATTTGTTCCCGAATTAATTAAGAACATTATTTCTGTTTCTATGCTTGATAGTGATGGATATTCTTGTGTTTTTGCTGATTCGATTTGCAATATATACAAGAATGAATGTTTGATTGGTATTGGGGAACGCGAAAACGAGTTATACACCTTAAAATTAAAAGAAGTTCCAACTCGCGATGTGGAAACACATACAACAACAATTAAAAGGAAATGCTATAGCTTGAACCCAGCACAACTTTGGCACGCTGGGCTATGTCATATTTCCCTAAGTAGGATGAACAAGTTAGTTAGGAGTGACATGTTTGATTTGTCAGACATTAACTCCCTACCGACTTGTGAGTCTTGTCTCAAGGGAAAGATGACTAAACAACCCTTCAAGGGCAAGCCTGAACATGCTCAAGGCCCATTGGATTTGATCCATACTGATGTTTGTGGCCCACTATGCATTGGTACTAAGTACGGTCACACATACTTGATCACCTTTACCGATGATTACTCTAGGTATGGGTACTTGTACTTGATGAAGCACAAGTCTGAATCCTTTGAAAGGTTCAAAGAATTCAAGGCTGAAGTAGAAAATCAGTTAGGAAAAAGTATTAAAGCACTTCGATCAGATCGAGGTGGTGAATACTTGAGTGCTGAATTTCAAGACTATCTGAAAGAGAATGGGATTCTCTCACAGTGGACCCCTCCGGACAGACCACAGCTCAATGGTGTAGCGGAGCATCGTAATCGAACCTTGATGGACATGGTTTGATCTATGATGAGCTTCACTGAACTTCCTACCACGTTTTGGGGCTATGCGCTCGAAACGGCGGTAATGTTGTTGAACAATGTCCACACCAAGGCAGTGGATAAGACTCCATATGAGATATGGACTGGCAAACCACCCAAATACTCATTCATGAGGATTTGGGGATGTCCTGCTTACGTAAAGCAGACAGTGGGAGATAAGCTGGATACTAGATCCATCTTATGCTACTTCATTGGGTATCCAAAGAATTCTATTGGATACTAATTCTACTATCCCAACGAGACAAAAGTGTTTGTTTCTAGAAATGCCACCTTTATGGAAAGGGAATTTCTACTCGATAGAAAAGGCAAGATAGTAGAACTCGAAGAAGTTCGAGAACCATCTGAAGTACCAAGTGAGTCTCCCGCACCTCCAGAGCCAGTACCAGAATTGGTCGCACCTAGGAGATCCGAAAGGGTTCCTAGGTCTCCTGAAAGATATGGTTTCCTCCTTGAAGATGATCAAGGTGATCAAGTTATTGGATGTGATCCAAGAACTTTCAAGGAGGCGATTTCCGATGCTGATTCTAATTTGTGGCTTGAAGCAATGCAGTCTGAGATTGACTCAATGCATGAGAACCAAGTTTGGACTCTTGTTAGAAAGGATACACTCAAAGGCAAGGTGTTGACCATGATGAAACCTTTTCACCAGTCGCAATGTTCAAGTCAATTAGAATCTTACTAGCCATAGCCGCATGGTACGACTATGAGATATGGCAAATGGATGTGAAAACTGCGTTCCTTAATGGAAACATTAAGGAAGAGATCTATATGACGCAGCCTGAGGGTTTCACATCTGTAGGAAGTGAGCATAAGTTATGTAAACTTCAGAGATCGATCTACGGTCTCAAACAAGAATCGAGTAGTTGGAAACTGAGATTCGATGAAACAATTAAGGAATTTGGTTTCATCAAGAATCCCAAGGAGCCATGTGTGTATAAGAAGGTAGTTAAAAGCGCTGTGACATTCCTTGTACTTTATGTTGATGACATTCTACTCATTGGGAATGATGTAGGAGTGTTGCAGTCAACTAAAGTCTGGTTGTATAGTAGATTCTCGATGAAGGACATGGGTGAAGCATCCTATATTCTTGGAATACAGATCTATCGGGATAGATCGAAAAGGATGATCGAACTCACCCAAGCTACCTACATCGATACCATACTTAAGCGGTTCTCTATGGAAGAGTCCAAGAGAGGACACCTACCTATGTGCCACGGGGTCACTCTATCTAAGTCTATGTGTCCAAAGACTGATGAGGAGATAGAGAGTATGACACGTGTGCCATATGCCTCGACAACAGGTAGCATTATGTATGGCATGATCTCAACTAGACCGGATGTCGCATATGCTCTGAGTGTCACGAGCCGCTACCAGGCCAACCTGGCCAAATGCATTGGAAGGCTGTGAAAGATATTCTTAAGTACTTGCGAAGGACTAAGAATATGTTCATGGTCTATGGGGGTGGTGAACTGAAATTGGAAGGCTACACTGACTCTAGCTTCCAATGTGACGTGGATGATTCGAAGTCAACCTCTGGATTTGTATTCATGCTCAATGGTGGTGCTGTCTCTTGGAAGAATTCCAAGCAAGACACCATCGCGGATTCAACCACTGAGGCTGAGTACATCGCAACATCAGCTGCTGCTAAGGAGGTGGTTTGGATAAGGAATTTCGTCCAAGAGTTGGGCGTCATCCCTGATGGAGTTGGTCCAGTCCCGGTGTATTGCGACAACACGGGTGCCGTTGCGCAAGCAAAGGAGCCTAGGTCTCACCAAAGATCCAAACATATACTGAGGAAATACCACATAATCCGGGATATTGTGGCTAGAGGTGACATAGCAGTTGAGAGAGTCGCCTCTGCAGACAACATTTCTGATCCACTTACGAAGCCCTTGCCAGGACCGTTGTTTGAAAAACATTGCGAAACAATGGGACTGCGTCTGATGAGTAGTTGGCTATAGGGCAAGTGGGAGATTGTTAGAGTAGATGCCCAACTAGCCAACTTGTGGCGTGTGGGTTTAATAGAGTCTTGTGTATAACGATCTTTATATATGATATACGCATTTCTTATATGGCCTTATTTATTTTCATTATGTTATAATGTTAACAATTGTGTTGGATAAAGACCTAGAATGTACCATAGTGTATGTTAGATGTGATAGTGGATGTGATGGCTATCATGAAATACATCTAATAGTCACTGTGCATTCTGAACACGTTCCTTGTCGATTGGGACGTCAAAATGAGGATAAGGCCGCCCGAGCTTGAGACTAGCATCTGCGATGTGAAGTATCATGTTTCATTGGTAGGGAACATTGTGATGTTCTGAGCATGCAGATGGATAGTGACCTGGTGATCTATCGAACTACCCTTGTTCGGACTTTCCAAGTGATTACCATACGTCGAGTGGATAAGTCCGAGGTCTTGGTTGTACTGATTAGTCCTCACTACTCGAAACGTCATTGAGACTCTACATGATAGGCGCCTTACTTTGACCCGTTTACCGACTCACTTGGGGTCATTAGGTGGCGGGATTGGGTGAGGTCCCGATGCATGTAGGAGTCGATGCTTCTTTGTCGAGGATTCACCGCTCGCTTTCATGTGTGGATATCCTATGCTATCTGAGGAGACAATAGTGTATGAATCTCTGGCCAGAGTACTGGATGTGTTTTAGGTAAATTGGTTTGCCTAGTAACACTCGCGATGTCACTATTCGATCTCCAAGATGTATGCATAGTCATCGGATCTTTAGCGACTCTCGATTTACCAATGGTCGTTGATCTGATCGGGATATGTGTGTTGAAAGGACTGTTGGGAAAAGCGTTGGCTGATCCGGATCCCGTCTCCCGGCGGCGCAACGGAAGTTTAAAATTAAGCACCGGGAAACGTTCAATATTATAAAAACTGCACTATAAACCATTCATAGGGCGTTTCTCGGGGTGTTACCTTGCTGGCGACAGGCGCCTGGCTCCAACCAGAATCACAGGGAGACTGGCTATTCATGGTAGGCGGCGGTATATTACGTCTAATCAGGTCCACGACCGGATTTGATCTTCCTCCGATCAGCCTGCACTAGAAGGCTGATGAATTTTATCACGAACAGAATCACCTCGTCGCACGGATCAGAACAAGTCCAATCGTGCGAAGATCGGACGATGGCGGGCGGCGGCCTACGGCGTGATGCGGCGGTCGGCGAAGTGAGGTGAGGGAGAGGGAGGCGGCGTGTGGTGCTAGGGTTTTGTTATGATTCTTGTGTTGTGCAACCCTAGGCTCAAGACTATGTATATTGTGTGATGGGCTTGAACCGGCCCATTGGACCTAGGGCGGGCCAAGTCCAACGTATGAACATTCGGTTCATCTTCATCACCGTGGTTTCATCATAATTCCGATCGACGATCAGATCGGACCGATCGACTCAGTTTCCAAAACTGAATATTATGATGTGAAAACAATTTTTCAGATTACTTAGTCCAAAATGACAGTTTTGCCCCTCAACAGAGGGAAATCTCAATTTGACCCCTGTTGACTTTTAGGAAGTCGCACTCCCTAAAATTCTCCTCATATGCTCAACACATTGAGCTGAGTTTCCGTATGGGAATAACGAATCCAGTACTTGTGTGACCCTCAATGGTTCAGGGATACAGCTAGCCGTGGGCCCACAACCATTGCGGCTCCGAAATCACAATTTCGGACTTGAACAACGGATCATGGTAAAGCGCCAAGCAACATCGCGCCATGATCCCCTAGGTATCACTGATAGTGCCTGCAAGAACCAGTTGGTCGTGGTTAGCGTACAGTACGGTCCTTTCAATCCATATATCCTGATCAGATCAACGACCATTGGTAAATCGAGAGTCGCTAGAGATCCGATAACTATGCATACATCTTGGAGATCGAATAGTGACATCGCGAGTGTAACTAGGTAAACCCATTTACCTAAAACACTTCTAGTACTCTGGCCAGAGATTTATACACTATTATCTCCTCAGATAGCATAGGATATCCACGCATGAGAGCGAGCGGTGAATCCTCGACAACGAAGCATCGACTCCTACATGCATCGAGATCTCACCCAATCCCGCCGCCTAATGACCCCAAGTGAGTCGGCAAACGGGTCAAAGTGTGACGCCTATCATGTAGAGTCTCAATGACGTTTCGAGTCGTGAGGACTAATCAGTACAACCAAGACCTCGGACTTTTCCACTCGACAAATGGTAACCACTTGGAAAGTCCGAACGAGGGTAGTTCGATAGATCACCAGGTCACTATCTATCTGCATGCTTAGAACATCACAATGTTCCCTACCAATGAAACATGGTACTTCGCATCGCAGATACTAGTCTCAAGCTCGGGCGGCGTTATCCTCATTTTGACGGCCCAATCGACTAGGAACTAATTCAGAATACACAGTGACTATTAGATGTGTTTCATGATAGCCGTCATACCCACTATCACATCTAACATACACTATGGTGCATTCTAGGTCTTTATCCAACACAATTGTTAACATTATATAAACATAATGAAGATAAAGAATGCCATAAACAAATGCGACTATCATATATAAAGACTGTCATATACAAGAGTCTATAAACCCACACGCCACAAGTTGGCTAGTTGGACATCTACTCTAACAATCTCCCACTTGCCTTAAAGCCAACTACTCATCAGACGCAGTCCCATTGTTTCGTGATGTTTTTCAAACAACGGTCCTGGCAAGGGCTTCGTAAGTGGATCAGCAATGTTGTCCGCAGATGCGACTCTCTCAACTGCTATGTCACCTCTAGCCACAATATCCCGGATTATGTGATATTTCCTCAGTATATGTTTGGATCTTTGGTGAGACCTAGGCTACTTTGCTTGCGCAACGGCACCCGTGTTGTCGCAGTACACCGGGACTGGACCAACTCCATCAGGAATGACGCCCAACTCTTGGACGAAATTCCTCATCCAAACCGCCTCCTTAGCAGCAGCTGATGCTGCGATGTACTCAGCCTCAGTGGTTGAATCCGCGATGGTGTCTTGCTTGGAACTCTTCCAAGAGACAGCACCACCATTGAGCATGAATAAAAATCCAGAGGTTGACTTCGAATCATCCACGTCACACTGGAAGATAGAATCAGTGTAGCCTTCCAGTTTCAGTTCACCACCCCCATAGACCATGAACATATTCTTAGTCCTTCGTAAGTACTTAAGAATATCCTTCATAGCCTTCCAATGCAATTGGCCGGGGTTGGCCTGGTAGCGGCTCGTGACTCTCCGAGAATTGCGACATCCGGTCTAGTCGAGATCATGCCATACATAATGCTACCTATTGCCGAGGCATATGGCACACGTGTCATACTCTCTATCTCCTCATCAGTCTTTGAAGACATAGACTTAGATAGAGTGACCCCGTGGCACATAGGTAGGTGTCCTCTCTTGGACTCTTCCATAGAGAACCACTTAAGTATGGTATCGATGTAGGTGGCTTGGGTGAGTCCGAGCATCTGTTTAGATCTATCCCGATAGATCTGTATTCCAAGAATATAGGATGCTTCACCCATGTCCTTCATCGAAAATCTACTAGACAACCAGACTTTAGTTGATTGCAGCATTCCTACATCATTCCCAATGAGTAGAATGTCATCAACATAAAGTACGAGGAATGTCACAGCGCTTTTAACTACCTTCTTATAAACACATGGCTCCTCGGGATTCTTGATGAAACCAAATTCCTTAATTGTTTCATCGAATCTCAGGTTCCAACTTCGCGATGCTTGTTTGAGACCGTAGATCGATCTCTGAAGCTTGCATACCTTATGCTCGCTTCCAACAGATGTGAAACCCTCAGGCTGCGTCATATAGATTTCTTCCTTAATGTTTCCATTAAGGAACGCAGTTTTCACATCCATTTTCCATATCTCATAGTCGTACCATGCGGCTATGGCTAACAAGATTCTAATTGACTTGAACATTGCGACTGTCGAGAAGGTTTCATCATAGTCAACACCTTGCCTTTGAGTGTAACCTTTCGCGACCAGTCGTGCCTTGTAGGTCATTACCTTACCATCAGGCCCAAGTTTCCTCTTGTATACCCATTTGCACCCAATAGGAACAATTCCTTCGGGAGGATTAACAAGAGTCCAAACTTGGTTAGCATGCATTGAGTCAAACTCAGACTGCATTGCTTCAAGCCACAAATTTGAATCAGCATCGGAAATCGCCTCCTTGAAAGTTCTTGGATCAGATACAACAACATGATCACCTTGATCATCTTCAAGGAGAAAACAATATCTCTCAGGAGCCCTAGTGACCCTTTTCGGATCTTCTAGGTGCTACCATTTCTGGTACTGGCTCTGGAGGTGCAGGAGATTCACCTGGTACTTCAGTTGGTTCTCGAACCTCTTCGAGTTCTACTAATTTGCCCTTTCTA
>KV012815.1:109803-122034 GCA_001598015.1 Dorcoceras hygrometricum
AGTCTAATTAAATAGACTAACAATGGAATTGGACCGGCCCATCGGGCCCGGGTCCAAATGACGATATTCATTGCTGCGACTTCATCGTATTCCGATCGACGATCAGATCCGGACCGATCGACTCAGTTTCCAAAACTGAATATTATGATGTGAAACAATTTTCAGATTACTTAGTCCAAAATGACAGTTTTGCCCTCAACAGCGGGAAATCGCAATTTGACCCCTGTTGACTTTTAGGAAATCGCACTCCCTAAAATTATCCTCATATGCTCAACACATTGAGCTGAGTTTCCGTGCGGAATCACGAATCCAGTACTTGTGTGACTCTCAATGGTTCCGGGATACAGCTAGCCGTGGGTCCACAACCATTGCAGCTCCGAAATCACAATTTCGGACTTGCCCAACGGATCATGGTAAAGAGCCTAGCAACATCGCGCCATGATCCCCTAGGTATCAATGATAGTGCCTGCAAGAACCAGTTGGTCGTGGTTAGCGTACAGTACGGTCCTTTCAATCCATATATCCCGATCAGATCAACGACCATTGGTAAATCGAGAGTCGCTAGAGATCCGATAACTATGCATACATCTTGGAGATCGAATAGTGACATCGCGAGTGTAACTAGGTAAACCCATTTACCTAAAACACTTCTAGTACTCTGGCCAGAGATTTATAAACTATTATCTCCTCAGATAGCATAGGATATCCACGCATGAGAGCGAGCGGTGAATCCTCGACAACGAAGCATCGACTCCTACATGCATCGAGATCTCACCCAATCCCGCCGCCTAATGACCCCAAGTGATTCGGCAAACGGGTCAAAGTGAGACGCCTATCATGTAGAGTCTCAATGACGTTTCGAGTCGTGAGGACTAATCGGTACAACCAAGACCTCGGACTTTTCCACTCGACAAATGGTAACCACTTGGAAAGTCCGAACGAGGGTAGTTCGATAGATCACCAGGTCACTATCTATCTGCATGCTTAGAACATCACAATGTTCCCTACCAATGAAACATGGTACTTCGAATCGCAGATACTAGTCTCAAGCTCGGGCGGCCTAATCCTCATTTTGACGGCCCAATCGACTAGGAACTAATTCAGAATACACAGTGACTATTAGATGTGTTTCATGATAGCCGTCATACCCACTATCACATCTAACATACACTATGGTGCATTCTAGGTCTTTATCCAACACAATTGTTAACATTATATAAACATAATGAAGATAAATAATGCCATAAACAAATGCGAATATCATATATAAAACTGTCATATACAAGAGTCTATAAACCCACACGCCACAAGTTGGCTAGTTGGGCATCTACTCTAACAAGGACCGTACTGTACCCTAACCACGACCAACTGGTTCTTGCAGGCACTATCAGTGATACCTAGGGGATCATGGGGCGATGTTGTTAGGCGCTTTACCATGATCCGATGGGCAAGTCCGAAATTGTGATTTCGGAGTCACAATGATTGTGGGCCCACGGCTAGCTGTATCCCTGAACCATTGAGGGTCACACAAGTACTGGATTCACGATTCCCACACGGAAACTAAGCTCAATGTGTTGAGCATAGGAGGAGAATTTTAGGGAGTGCGACTTCCTAAAAGTCAACAGGGGTCGAATTGCGATTTCCCAAAGTTGAGCGGCTAAACTGTAATTTTGGACTAGGTGATCTGAAAAATTGTTTTTCGCATCATAATATTCAGTTTTGGAAACTGAGTCGATCGGTCCGATCTGATCGTCGATCGGAGTTATGATGAAACCGCAGTGATTTAAATGAACCGAATGTTCATATGGACCTGGGCCTGACCCAAGTCCAATGGGCCGGTTCAAGCCCATCATAGGTCTATATGTTGATATGACCTAGGGCTACAATCATAACTTGAACACACATCAACCCTAGCCTCCAACCTCACAAGCGCTGCCCCCCTCTCCCTCGACCACCTCACGGCCGCCGCCCCTCCGCCGCTGCGCCGCCGCCGTGATCGGACTTGTTCCGATCGTCTTTTCGAGGTGATTCCGTTCGTGGCAAAATTCGTCAGCTCTTCTAGTGCAGACTGACGGAGGATTCTTGTTTCCGGTCGTGGACCTGATTAGGAGGATATACCGCCGCCTACATTTCAAGAGCCAGAATTCCCTGTGAATCTGGTTGGAGCCAGGCGCCTAGACGCCATCGAGGTAGAGATTCAAACATCCTATGTATGTTTATCGTTGGTTTTATGATATCTATTGTACGTTTCCAGGGCAAAATTTTAACTTCCGCTGCGCCCCCGGGAAACGGGATCCGGATCCGCCACTTTCGCCAACACTGAGTACAAACAGAAGGCTACAACCAATGGCAGGGAGCCAGAATCTCAAAGGCTACTCAAAGCTGATCAAAGACAGATACAACTGAATGTGGCCACGGTGTGTGAGTATATGGGAGCTACCCACTCGTCTCAACACACGGCACCAGATGCAAAACACAATTCTACCTGATGTTGCCCAACTCATGAGGTGTGGGAGCTACCCACTCCGCTCATAGTGGCTAACAGATCCCAGCAGGGAGATGAGGGTGACGGGTGTTACCCGCTTGACCTCTAAACAAGCATCCTGGTACGCACAGGTCAAGGTAACAAGGCACAACTTAAATAGATTTGAGCTCAATATGAAAAATGCGTGTACGCAATAGATAAAATGTCCAATACAGAACATATACAACGATGCAAGGCATACACAGCAGCAAGCATAATCACCCATGCTCAATCCAAAGCTGTAAAACAAGCTCACATCCGTACCTCAAGTCTTATGAGCTACAATTACAACAAATCAGTCCTGAGCAACACAGATCTCACACCCAGCGAGCTACCTGAAAGGCAGAAGCAAATCCGACGGGAGATGTCTCGCCACCCCACCAAGCTTGGCGTGAGCTTCCAAAAAATGTACCAAACGAAGCGTCTTTGCAAGAGGAGTCCAGCGCTACCACTGCCTACCGTCGAAAATCGGAGAAGATAAGGTTCGATGAATAGTAGCTAGGGTATCGCGACAGAATTCGCTATCGGGAAATATATCTAAGTGTCGAAGCTGAATAATAAAGAACGAAGGCAAAGTCCTCTATTAAAAGGTCAAATCTGCTCAAATCTGAAGAACAGAACCCACCGACACTTAAGCCTCAAATCTGATTTCCCACTCGGATCTGAATCTCACATCAGATCTGGCTCTACGCCGAAACAGATCCTAATTTATCAAAACGGCGTCGCACAGAGTCCACTCTCGCATCTGGACACGTCACCCGCAACTCAAATCTGAAATGCCAAACAGCATCGCATCGTAACACTCAGATCCTACCGAAATCTGAAGACCAACACTACTCAAATCTAAGTCTCGCCCGCTAAACCAAAACGCTGTAGTTCCCACTAATCCAAACGACGTAGTTTAGCTACTCGCCACAGCAATCACGCTGGCGTAATCACATCTGTTTAGCGATACCAGATTTCATCACCATACCTGAGCGCGATAACCCAACGCTGACCACACTCACACTTGAACAGTTCCCGCGGAAATTCTCCAACTCTCAAGATCTGTTTCAAGGACTTATATGGACCCGATAACTAAGCCAAGCATACCAACTCAAAGCTGGCTCATCCCAGATCTGTTCGAGCCAAATCTGGTCTATACTAAACCCGATTAATTAACTCAATTAATCGTTCTAAAATTTCGGGTCTCACATCTCTCCCCCACTAAAATAGGATTTCGTCCTCGAAATCGAACAGCAACTCTATATCAAGATTCAAGATAACTGTGAAAATAACCATAAGCAAACCTACCAAGAAACGACAAGAACCCAACTACTGGAATCTGATACAACGCTTACTCAAACAGATGCGGCCACTCACGCTGCATCTTCTCTTCCAGCTCCCACGTAGCTTCCTCTCTACCATGTTTGCTCCACTGAACCATCACCAAAGGAATGGTCTTGTTCCTCAGCTATTTCTCCTTTCTATCCAAGATCTGCAAGGGATATTCCAAATAACTCAAAGTCCGATCAAGCTCCACCTCATCAATTCTCAACACATGCGACGGATCTGGCTCATACTTCCTCAACATAGACACATGAAACACATCATGTAAGGAGGACAAATCTGGCGGCAACAACACCGATATGCCAGAGGGCCAATCCTTTCTAAGATCTCACATGGTCCAACATAACGAGGAGCTAATTTTCCCTTGAGACCAAATAACACTGCGAAAAGGAGAAACTTTCAGGAAAACCAGATCACCAACCTGATATTCCAAAGGCCTACGCCTCTTATTCGCATAACTGGCTTGGCGATCTTGTGCAGCTTTCATTCGCTGGAGAATCAGATCCACTTGATCTCTCATCTTCTGCACAAATTCTGGAGAAGACAGCTGCTTCTCCCCCACTTCTTCCCAATACACATGCGATCTACACTTCCTGCCATACAAAGCTTCAAAAGGAGCCATACCAATCATGACCTGACAGCTGTTATTATAAGAAAACTCAACCATAGACAACGAATCTTGTCAGCTACCACTAAAATCCATCACAACAGCTCTCAACATATCCTCTAAAATCTGGATAGTTCTCTCAGATTGGCCATCTGTCTAAGGATGATACGCTGTACTCAAGGCCAATCTAGTACCCAAAGCTGTTTGAAAACTCTTCCAAAACCTGTAAGTAAACCTCGGATCACGATCCGAAACAATAGAAACAGGCACACCATGAAAACGCACCACGAAATCTAAGTACAGTGTCGCCATCTTCTTGAAAGAATACGTCATGCTATAGGGAATGAAGTGAGCAGACTTCGACAACCTATCGATAACAACCCACAAAGCATCACAACCTTTGATGGAACGAGGCAAATGGGTCACAAAATAGATTGCTATGTGATCCCAATTCCATTGGGGCACCTCTAAGCTCTGCAACAAACCACCAGGTCTCATCCTTTCAGCCTTGACTTGCTGACAATTCAGGCAACGGACTACAAAATCAGCAACATCACTTTTCAAACCTGCCCACCAGTAATGCTGCTTCAAGGCATGATACATCTTCCTTGCACCAGGATGGACACTGTGTCTACTACAGTGCGCTTATCTCAAGATATCTTCCTTCAGATCAACCAGATTTGGCACAAACAATCTGCCACGAAACCTCAAACAACCATCAGATGAGACAGTATAATCCTCTAACTGTCCAGATCTAACCTTCAGCTTCATCTCATGGATGGATGGATCAGTCCTCTGAGCTGCGCTAATGCACACAAGAATTTGTGGCTCAATTTGGAAGAAGACACCACAACAAAATCCTCAGCTGGGTGAAACCGCCAACCAGTAGTGCTTAAATGCTCATGGACCTTAGAAATCTGCAACGAAGCCAGCATCGCCACTTGAGCCTTTCTGCTCAATGCATCAGCAACTACATTCATCTTCCACGGGTGATATTGGATCTCACAGTAAAAATTCTTAAGCAGCTCCATCCATCTACGCTGTCTCATGTTCAAATATGGCTGAGAAAAAAGATACTGCAGGCTCTTCTGGTCTGAATACACCACAAACTGCTCGCCATACAGATAATGGCGCCAAATCTTCAAGGCAAAGACCACTGCTGCCAACTCCAAATCATGAACTGGGTAACTAGTGTCAGGCCTCGTGCTCACAACAGATAAACACACGCGTAAGCTATCAAAAAGTGGGTAAAATTTTCGCTTTTTGGCCGACGGTTTTAAACATATAATTTAAAATACAACGATACTTAAAATAAGTTTCCCAAATCATAAAACAATCAACAATAAAACATACATAATTCAAACATGTATCATATTCCCCTACGGGTACAACAACAAAGCGCAGGGCATCCCCCTGGCTAATTGATACATATATATATATGCTATATGCTACTGGGACACACTAGCCACCTCCTGGGGCACCACCAGCTGGGTTGAAACCACGACCAGCTGTAGAACCTTGGTTTCCTGAAAACAATGCAACAAAGAAACAAACCAAGCCCCGGATGGACATGGGGTCAAACCCCAGTACGGAGAGCAATAATACAACAGAAATAAACAGCAAGGAATAAAATACAGGTTCTATGCATGAGACACCGAAGACTAATTGATACATATATATATATGCTATATGCTACTGGGACACACTAGCCACCTCCTGGGGCACCACCAGCTGGGTTGAAACCACGACCAGCTGTAGAACCTTGGTTTCCTGAAAACAATGCAACAAAGAAACAAACCAAGCCCCGGATGGACATGGGGTCAAACCCCAGTACGGAGAGCAATAATACAACAGAAATAAACAGCAAGGAATAAAATACAGGTTCTATGCATGAGACACCGAAGAACAACGGAAAGCTCGACCCACAAGGGAGCTAAGGAACTCAAACATAGCTCCAAGAATTACCAACAACAAACAGTGGCCACGAGGTGTGTTCACAGTGTGGTAGTGAGCCACTCGCCATGACACTACCCCCACTTACCAGATGCATCAAACAACTCAACCTGTTGTTGTCTCGCCCATGAACTGTGGTAGTTAACCACTCGGCGTATGGTGGCTACGATACCAGCAGGGAGATGAGAGTGCGGTATTGCCGCTCGCCCTCACATCCTGGTAAGAAATAACAACAATACAACAATGGTACAAAGACTACCAAAACTGGAAAGTAATACCATGCGTGTATGCAACATGCGAGAATGCAAGCATATAAACATATGCAATGCAGCAAATACACAAATAGCATACACAATCCTCAACAGGACACAACCAGCAGGCACGGAAATTCCACATACCAGCGACTCCAATTCATACAAGCCATAACTTCGCTGTAAAACAAGCTCAAATCTCGCAACAACTAACCCTGCGAGAAATCCCAAAGACTCTGGTAAAAGCCTGTTAAACACACGGCATACACAACGTAAATCTAACAGGTTGCTAAACCAGCTCACGGCTGGGAGTCTCACTCGACCAGCTGCTCCATATACCTCAACAATTACATAGAAAGCTTAAAAACTATGGCTAGGAACAAGGTCTCACCGAAAACCAGAACGTAGCTCTACCAAATCGAAGCCACACTCGAACGGCAGCAACTTTGCGTTCCTCGACTAGCCAATTACAGCTTCTAAAACTGGTATGAATTGAAAGAGATTCTCAAGAGGAGTCCAACTCTACCTCGCACGAGCAAAACAACCACCGAAAACGACGGGAAATCGCCGGAAAGCTCACGGCTGAACAGTGTTCTAGGGTTCGAAAGATAAGGAACGAAAGGCTGGAAATATTTGCTAAGTATGGAATTGATACCACAATTCGAAGACCAAGTCTTCCTATAAATAGCACTTGCAACGACTGGAAATCAATACCAATAATTGTCCACCGACAAAACCAGTCAACACCAACAATTTCCCAAACCAGCAGACGCAAGAACCAACAGCTGATCTCTCCAACAATCGATAAAAATAACTAACGGCTGGTTCTCAAAACGGCGTCGCACCAACTTACTCAAACGACATCGCATACTATACCAGTAGCTGAGTATCCAGTCGCAAGAACAAAACAACGCCACGCTTCTCTCTGCTGGTTCCAGTCGCAACCTCAAAACGCAGCGTTGCAACTAATTCAAACGACGTCGCTCCACTGACGTCATCCAGTCGCTAGCTCTAGCGAAAATACCAGCAGCAAGCAACAGCGGCGAAACTCACTCGCAGCTGGACTCCCAGTCGCAACAACGAAACGACGACGTTTCCTCTTCGAGCTACAGGAAAGGTTGACTCGCGTTGACATCTACATCTGCTGAACAACCAGCAGACACACATACACAATCTACCAGCTGGTACCAAACGCAACATCCAAACGACGTCGCGCCAACTAATCTAAACGCAGTCGTTTAGTCCTCAACGCAACTACTCTAAAGCAACACACATACACAATCTACCAGCTGGTACCAAACGCAACATCCAAACGACGTCGCGCCAACTAATCTAAACGCAGTCGTTTAGTCCTCAACGCAACTACTCTAAAGCATCTGCTGATCACAACACACGCAACCAGACTTCACACAAACGACGGCGTTTCAGGAATCTCGCGCTAAAACATGCTTCGACTGGTTTTGCCACCGACCAGCTGCTAGCTCACAACACCAGCTGATACGTCAACCAGTAGGTACCTCAAATATGCGAAAATACAAAATCTCCAAAATTGCTCAACACACGAAATGGAACCCGAAAATGCAACTCAAAACTCAAATAGAGATCTTAAACCAGCAGAACCTCTATTTATCGATTCATTCCAACGATAAATCTCAATTACAAATCCAGGTCTCACATTTCTCCCCCACTAAAAAGGATTTCGTCCTCGAAATCAAACAACAATTCTGAAAGCACCACACAACAACTGAAACTCGAAGCAACAACAAAAAACTAAACAGAAACTCGCCCAACACAAGGCCAAGAGTTCAAGATAACTGAGCAAATAAGTCACAACAACTAAGGAAGGAAAACAGCAAAAACTACTAGCTACTGGAAAATATAGCCCAACAGCTACTCAAACAGATGCGGCCACTCGCGCTGCATCTTCTCTTCCAGCTCCCAAGTAGCTTCTTCCCTACCATGCTTGCTCCACTGCACCATTACTAAAGGAATGGTCTTATTCCTCAACTGTTTCTCTTTTCTGCCAAGGATCTGCAAAGGGTATTCCTGATAGTTCAACGACTGATCTAGCTCTACCTTGTCAGTTCCAAGCACATGAGACGGATCTGGCTCGTACTTCCTCAACATGGAAACGTGAAAGACGTCATGCAGAGAAGATACTTCGGACGTCAACAACAGACGATACGCCAAAGGGCCAATCCTCTCGACAATCTCATAAGGACCAACGTAACGAGGGGCTAACTTTCCCTTACGTCCAAAGCGCATCACACTACGAAATGGAGAAACCTTGAGAAATACACGATCACCAACCTGAAACTCAAGAGGTCGACGCCTCTTATTCGCATAACTGGCTTGGCGATCCTGGGCAGCTTTCATCCGCTGTCTAATATGATCCACGTGATCTTTCATCTGCTGCACAAAGTCAGGGGCAGATAGCTGCTTCTCCCCCACTTCTTCCCAACACACTGGCGATCTGCACTTGCGGCCATACAAAGCCTCGAAAGGCGCCATGCCAATCGTTACTTGGTAGCTGTTATTATACGAAAACTCAACCAAAGACAACGCGTCTTGCCAACTACCTCCGAAATCCAACACCACAGCACGCAACATATCCTCTAACGTCTGGATAGTTCACTCAGATTGGCCATCTGTCTGGGGATGATACGCGGTAATCATAGCCAATCTAGTGCCCAAAGCTGTCTGCAAACTCTTCCAAAATCTGGAAGTAAACCTCGGATCTCGGTCAGACACGATTGAAACAGGCACACCGTGCAATCTAACAACAAAATCAACATACAGCTTCGCCATCTTCTTCAACGAGAAGGTCATCCCATAGGGAATGAAATGTGCAGACTTAGACAAACGGTCTACAACTACCCAAACAGCATCGCACCCTCGGCTGGAACGAGGCAAATGCGTTACGAAATCCATCGCAATGTGCTCCCAATTCCATTGGGGCACCTCTAAACTCTGCAACAGACCAACGGGTTTCATCCTTTCGGCCTTTACCATATGGCAATTCAAACAACGAGTGACAAAACCAGCAACATCGCTCTTCAGGCCAGCCCACCAAAAGTGTGTCTTCAAAGCATGGTACATCTTCCGTGCACCAGGATGAACAGTATGTCTGGTACAGTGCGCTTCTCGAAGAATCTCTTCCCTCAAATCAATCAAATTGGGCACAACCAACCTGCCCCGGAAACGCAAACAACCATCGGACGAGACAGAATAGTCCTCAAGTTAGCCAGCCCTAACTTTCAACTTCAACTCGTGGATTGACGGATCGGTCCTCTGAGCTGCTCGAATGCTAGAAACAATCTGCGTTTCCACTTGAAAAGATGAAACCATTACACAATCCTCAGCGAAAATCAATGCACATCCGCATTGAGCCATCCTTCTCTTATAACAAAATGGGCGCTCCCCACGGTGACATACTAGGGCGAATGAAACCCTTCTCCAGCAAATCATCTAACTGAACCTTGAGTTCTCTCAACTCCACAGGCGCTAGATGATACGGGGCACGAGAAATCGGAGTTGTGCCTGGCACCAACTCTATGCTGAAGTCTATCTCCCGCCTCGGAGGAAAACCAGGAATCTCCTCCGGAAACACGTCGGAGAAGTGTCGGACCACGGGAACGTCACTAAGCTGAACACTAGAAGAAGAAGACGCATCCAAAGCGTAAATCACAAAGCCAGCATTCCGTAAAAACAACAAGCTAAACATCTCCATCGTGGAGACCAACGGAATCTTCGATCTCGAGTCCTGGCCGTAGAAGTCCCACTTCTCACCAGACAAAGGCCTAAAGCGCACAATCCCATGGAAGCAATTCACAGAGGCCCTGAAGTTGGACAGCACATCCATCCCAACTATACAATCGAAATCCCAAAGCATCAAACAGATCAAATTCGCTAACAAGGCATGCTCACCAAACCGCAGCACACCATCCAACAAACTCTCTTGCGAGAACAGGTTTACACCACCGAGGGTAGAAACAGAAACAACATCACTCAAAGAGACGGTACA
Organism: Dorcoceras hygrometricum; assembly: GCA_001598015.1. Classification (NCBI taxonomy): domain Eukaryota; kingdom Viridiplantae; phylum Streptophyta; class Magnoliopsida; order Lamiales; family Gesneriaceae; genus Dorcoceras; species Dorcoceras hygrometricum. The sequence continues at coordinate 120,492 of KV012815.1, forward strand.
CAACCCATGCTCAACAACACACGAATCAGAAATAAACGAATGCGATGCACCGGTGTCAAACAACACACGAGCAGGAAAGTCAAAGACAAGACAAGTACCTCCAATCACCTGGCTCGGTGTTTCCTCGGCCTGCTCCCTCGTGAAGGCATTCACCTGAGCATGCTGGGGTCCTGGAAAGAACGGCTGAGACGACTGCCCAAAACACGAAGGGCCAGGCTGCTGAAACGGCCTAAAAGGAGTCTCACCAAAACGGGGCTGCTGAAACTGCTGCGAACGGCCCCAAGACTGACCCCCAGACCCTGAGGCTGGGCCAAGGCCTGCTGTGCTCCAACTGTCGGGCACACTCTCGCAAAGTGCCCATACTGACCACAAAGGTTGCAGGAACCCTGCACACCAACACACTGCGTGGAAGAATGCTTTCCACCACAAAAGCCACAAAACTCCGCCCGAGAGCCGCTGCTACTCGAACTGCCAGAACCAGAAGACCCTGAACCAGACTTCTTCTTAAATTGTTGCCCGCGGGGTCGAAACCTCTGACGGCCAGACTGCTGAGCTAGCTGCTGCTGCTGCTGCTGAGGAAAATGCGCGGACTGAGAACTCTGGGACGACTGAGCTCCCTGACCAGCGGGTCTACCACCCTGCACCGCCTGCGCCACCTGCGCTCTATGCGCACTCCGACTCTTCATGCCCTCCTCGATGTGGATAGCAGTATCCACAGCCTCAGCATAGGACTTGGGCTTGCTTGTCAAAACGCTCTGGTACAGATCTCCATTCAAGCCCTCCACAAACCTGGTGCTCTTGGCCCTCTCCCGGCCAGCAACATGCGGAACATACGCCAACAAAGCAGAAAACTTGCGAGCGTACTCACGTACAGACAACGAACCCTGCTCCAAGAACTCAAACTCCCGCTCACGGGCAGCTACATAGGAGTCGGGGACATACTCCTGCCTGAAGACCTGATAGAAAGTGTCCCAAGTAATGCCAACACCAGTCTCCAGTAAGGTACTAGACGTATCTCGCCACCAACGCTCTGCGGACTTCCTCAACAAAAGGGTCACCAACCTCAATCGGAGATCGTCGTCATACTGGGCTCGATCAAAAAGATGTATGACGCTATGGAGCCAAGAATCCGCGTCCTCACTCGACTCATCACCATTGAAGATAGGAGGACTAATCCTCTGAAACCGAGCTATGACCACATCCATTCTCTCTACCGGAGCCGGCAGAGCTGCAGCCTCCTCCTCTCCACTACTCTCAAGAGTATGACTAGGCGCACTAGACTGATCCTCATTCTGTCCTCCTGATTCCTGGAAGAGACCCCTACTACGACCACGACGTCTAGGCAGCATCTAAAACACTCAACAGGGTAAGGAAAAACAGAACAAATACAGCATAGAAAGCATATATCACAACATATGTAGCACATAGTCATATAAGTCAAGCACATGCAACACGCAACACTGTGCCTAGACTCAAGTGTGATCAAAGGAAATGAGCTTATCCCAGTTTAAGCTCTGATACCAAAAATGTCAGGCCTCGTGCT
>KV012815.1:130184-147190 GCA_001598015.1 Dorcoceras hygrometricum
TTCCCATATTGCATTCATATTTCGGTTGCAGCCATTGTTTCGTATCTTGTATTGCTGTTGTTGATTCTTACCAGGATGTGAGGGCGAGCGGCAATACCGCACTCTCATCTCCCTGCTGTGATCGTTAGCCACCATGCGTCGAGTGGTTAACTACCACAGTTCATGGGAGAGGCAACGACAGGTTGAGTTGTTTGATGCATCTGGTATTCGGGTGTAGTGTCACGGCGAGTGGCTCATTACCAAACTGTGAACACACCTCGTGGCCACTGTTGTTGCAGATTTTTGGAGCTGTGCTTGAGTTCCTTAGCTCCCTTGTTGGTCGAGCCTTATGTTGATATCCGGTGTCTCATGCATAGCATCTGTATTTTATCTTATGCATTCTTTTAGCTATATCTGTTGCTCTCCGTACTGGGGTTTGACCCCATGTCCCTCTGGGGCTTGGTTTGTTTCCTTGTTTGTGTTGTTTTCAGGGAACCCAGGTTTTACAGCTGGTCGTGGTTATAACCCAGCTGGTGGTGCCCCAGGAGGTGGTTAGCGTGTCCCAGTTGCGTATAGCATATATATATATGTATCAGTTAGCCAGGGGGATGCCCTGTGCTTCGTTATTGTATCCAGTAGTTGGAGTCTGATACATGTTATGGTTGTTGTATGCTATACTGTTATTGTTGTTGTGATTTTCGTAAACTGGGATATATTTTGAGTATCGCTTTATTTTAAATTACATTGTTTTAAATCGTCAGGCCAAAAGCGAAAGTTTTTTTTACCCGCTTTTTGATAGCTTCCGCATGTGTTTGTATGATTTTACTCTGTTTAGAGCACGAGGCCTGACATTTTTGGTATCAGAGCTTAAGCTGGGATAAGCTCAATTTCCTTGATCACACTTGAGTCTAGGCACAGTGTTGTGTGTTGCATGTACTTGACTATGTGATTACGTGCTGCATCTTGTTGTGCTATCTATGCTGTATCTGTTCTGTTTTGCTTGATCTTGTTGAGTGTTTTTGTAGATGCCGCCTAGACGTCGTGGTAGAGGTAGGGGGCAGTTTGAGGAATCGGCAGGACAGAATGAAGACCGGCGTAGTGCTCCTAGCCATTCTCGTAGTCGGCATGAGGAGGAGGAGGAAGTTGGTGATTTGCCTCCCCCGGTGGAGCGGATGGATGTTGTTATAGCACGTCTTCAGAGGATGAACCCTCCAGTCTTTAACGGTGATGAGTCAAGTGAGGATGCGGACTCATGGCTCCGTAACATTATTGGTATTTTCGATCGGGTGCAGTATGATGATGATCTTCGGTTGAGTTTAGCCACCCTCTTTCTCAGAAATGCTGCAGAGCGCTGGTGGCGAGGCGCTTCGAGTACCTTGTTAGAGACCGGTGTTGGGATCTCTTGGGACAGTTTTTGCGAGACCTTCCGGCAGGAGTATGTCCCGAGACTTATGTGAAAGCCCGGGAGCGGGAGTTTGACCATCTGGAGCAGGGTTCCATGACTGTTCGGGAGTATGCTAGGAAGTTCTCTTCTCTGTTGGCGTACATTTCCCATGTTTCTGGCCGTGAGAGGGTCAAGCGGACTCGATTTCTTGAGATCTTGAATGAATAGTTGTATCATATGGTTTTGACTAGTAAGCCCAAGACTTACGCTGAGGCTGTGGACAGTGCCATCGACATTGAGGAAGGTTTGCGTAGTCGTCGTGCTCATAGGCAGCAGGAAGCGCCGGGTGGTCGTCCTGCTATTCAGGGAGCGCAGTCTTCACAGTCCTCCCAGTCAGCCTATCAGCCCCAGCAGCAGCAGCAGCCACAGGTGGCTCAGCAGTCTGGCCGTCAGAGGTTTCGACCCAAAGGTCAGCAGTTCAAGAAGAAGTCGGGTTCTGGCTCTTCTGGTTCGGACAGCTCGAGTAGCAGTGGTTCTCGGGCTGAGTTTTGCGGTTTTTGCGGTGGAAAGCATCCTTCCATGCAGTGTGTTGGTGTGCAGGGTTCCTGCAACCTTTGTGATCAGTACGGGCATTTTGCGAGAGTGTGTCCGTCAGCTGGATCACAGCAGACCGCGGCCCAGCCTCAGGGTCGTGGAGGTCAGTATAGGGGCCTTTCTCAGCAGTTTCAGTAGACTCGATTGGGTGAGACTCAGTTTAGGCCGTTTCAGCAGCCTGGCCCTTCGTGCTTTGGGCAGTCGTCTCAGCCTTTCTACTCAGGACCCCAGCATGCTCAGGTTAACGCCATCACTAGAGAGCAGGCCGAGGAGACACCGAGTCGGGTAATCGCAGGTACTTGCCTTGTTTTTGATTTTCCTGCGCGTGTGTTGTTTGACACCGGTGCATCGCATTCGTTTATTTCTGATTCGTTTGTTGTTGAGCATGGTCTTTGTACCATTTCGTTGCGCGATGCTATTTCCGTGTCTACCCATGGCGGTGTGAGCTTGTTTTCCCAGGAGGTTTTGTTGGATGGTGTGTTGCGGTTTGGTGAGCAATGTCCTGTTAGCGAACTTGATCCATTTGATGCTTTGGGATTTCGATTGCATAGTTGGGATGGATGTGCTGTCCAACTATAGGGCCTCCGTGGACTGCTTCCATGGGATTGTGCGCTTTAGGCCTTTGTCTGGCCAGAAGTGGGACTTCTACGGCCAGGATTCTAGATTGAAGATCTCGTTGGTCTCAGCGATGGAGATGTTCAACTTGTTGTCTTTGGGGTATGCTGGCTTTATGATCTACGCTTTGGATGCCTCTTCTTCTTCCCGTGTTCAACTCAGTGACGTTCCCGTGGTCCGACATTTCCCGGATGTGTTTCCGAAGGAGATTCCTGGTTTCCCTCTGAGGCGGGAGATTGACTTCAGCATAGAGCTGGTGCCTGGCACATCTCCGATTTCGCGTGCTTCGTATCTTCTGGCACCTGCGGAGTTGAGAGAACTCAAGGTGCAGTTAAATGATTTGTTGGAGAAAGGTTTTATCCGACCTAGTATGTCGCCGTGGGGAGCGCCCATCTTGTTTGTGAAGAAGAAGGATGGCTCAATGCGGATGTGCATTGATTTTCGCCAGTTGAATAAAGCCACTCTCAAGAACAAGTACCCGTTGTCGAGAATCGATGATCTGTTTGATCAGTTGCAAGGTTCTGCGGTGTATTCAAAGATTGATCTTCGTTCTGGGTACCATCAGCTGAGAGTGAGAGATCAGGATGTCGCGAAGACTGCGTTTCGTACGAGGTACGGGCATTTTGAGTTTTTGGTTATGCCGTTTGGTTTGACTAATGCCCCTGCAGTCTTTATGGATTTGATGAACCGAGTTTTCCGCGAGTTTATCGATCAGTTTGTGATCGTGTTCACCGACGACATCTTAGTCTATTCGAAGACTCCTTTGGAGAAAAAGGAGCATTTGAGGATTGTCCTTCAGACGCTGAAATACCAGCAATTGTATGCAAAGTTTTCCAAGTGTGAGTTCTGGTTGGATCGCGTCGTATTCTTGGGACATGTGATTTCAGCCGAGGGGATTTCGATGGATCCTAGCAAGGTTGATGCCGTTCTAAACTGGGAGCGTCCTAGGAATGTTTCCGAGATTCACAGTTTCTTGGGTCTGGCTGGCTATTATCGTCTCTTCATTGAGGGATTCTCAAGTATAGCAAAGTCGATGACTCAGCTGACGCAGAAGGACAAGAGATTTGTATGGACTGAGCAGTGCGAGAATGCTTTTCAACTTCTCAAGGAAAAGTTGACTACTGCGCCTGTGTTGGCTCTGCCGTCCGGTACAGGTGGATTCTTTGTTTGTTCTGACGCTTCGCTCAATGGATTGGGTTGTGTGTTGATGCAGAATGGTCGAGTCATGGCGTATGCCTCACGGCAGTTGAAACCGCACGAGACTCGTTACCCAGTCCATGATTTGGAGTTAGCGACGATGGTCTTTACGTTGAAGATCTAGCGTCACTACCTGTATGGAGAGCAGTTTGTGGTATACTCCGACCACAAAAGTTTGCAGTATCTATTTTTGCAGCCTGACTTGAACATGAGACAGCGTCGGTGGATGGAGCTGCTAAAAGATTTCGATTGTGAGATTAAGTACCAGCCTGGGAAGTCGAACGTAGTGGCCGATGCTTTAAGCAGGAAGGCTAGTGAGATGCTTGCGTCGTTGTACATCACTAAGGATCATGAGCATCTTAACACTACGGGTTGGAGATTTTACCCGGCTGAGGATTGTGTGGTGGTTTCTTCTTTCCAAGTGGAGCCACAGATTGTTTCTACCATTCGAGCAGCTCAGAGGACTGATCCGTCTATCCACGAGTTGAAGTTGAAGGTCAGGGCTGGAGAACTTGAGGATTATTCTGTCTCTTCTGATGGTTGTTTGCGTTTCCAGGGATGGTTGGTTGTGCCCAATTTGATTGATTTGAAGGATGAGATCCTTCGGGAAGCGCACTGTAGCAGACATAGTGTTCATCCTGGTGCACGGAAGATGTACCATGCTTTGAAGCCGCACTTTTGGTGGGCTGGCCTAAAGAGCGATGTTGCTGGTTTTGTTGCTCGTTGTTTGAACTGTCAGATGGTTAAGGCCGAAAGGATGAGACCTGGTGGTCTGTTGCAGAGTTTGGAAGTGCCCCAATGGAATTGGGAGCACATTGCTTTGGATTTCGTGACGCATCTGCCTCGTTCCAGCAGAGGATGCGATGCTATTTGGGTGGTTATAGACCGTCTGTCGAAATCTGCACATTTTATTCCCTATGGGTGACCTTCTCGTTGAAGAATATGGCGAAGCTGTACGTTGATTTTGTTATTAGACTGCATGGTGTGCCCGTTTCGATCGTTTCCAACCGAGATCCGAGGTTTACTTCCAGGTTTTGGAAGAGTTTGCAAACAGCTTTGGGTACCAGATTGGCTATGAGCACCGCGTATCACCCCCAGATAGATGGCCAATCTGAGCGAACTATCCAGACGTTGGAGGATATGTTGCGAGCTTTTGTGTTGGGTTTCGGAGGTAGCTGGCAAGACGCGTTGTCTTTGGTTGAATTTTCGTACAATAACAGCTATCAGGTGACGATTGGCATGGCGCCGTTTGAGGCTTTATATGGTAGAAAGTGCAGATCGTCGGTATGTTGGGAAGAAGTGGGGGAGAAGCAACTGTCTGCCCCTGACTTTGTGCAGCAAATGAAAGATCATGTGGATCTTATTAGACAGCGGATGAAAGCTGCCCAGGATCGCCGAGCCAGTTATACGAATAAGAGGCGTCGACCTCTTGAGTTTCAGGTTGGTGATCGTGTATTCCTTAAAGTTTCTCCATTTCGCAGTGTCATGCGCTTTGGACACAAGGGAAAGTTAGCCCCTCGTTACGTTGGACCGTATGAGATTGTTGAGAGGATTGGCCCTTTAGCGTATCGGCTGTTGTTGCCGCCAGAGTTATATTCTCTACATGACGTCTTTCATGTTTCCATGTTGAGGAAATAAGAGACAGATCCATCTCATGTGCTTAGGGCTGACGAGGTGGAGCTAGATCAGTCGTTGAGCTATCAGGAATATCCCTTGCAGATCCTTGGCAGAAAAGAGAAACAGTTGAGGAATAAGACTATTCCGTTAGTAATGGTGCAGTGGAGCAAACATGGTAGGGAAGAAGCTACTTGGGAGCTGGAAGAAAAAATGCAGCGCGACTGGACGCATCTATTTGAGTAGCTGTTGAGCTAAATTTCCAGTAGTTTGTCGCTTTTGGTTGTAATTCTTCCCTAGTTCTTGTCAAATGTTTGCTCAGTTATCTTGAACTCTTGGCCTTGTGTTAGGCGAGCTGTTGTTTGGTTTCTGCTGTTGTATTGAATGTTCAGAATTGTTATTTGATTTCAAGGTCGAAATCCGTTTTTAGTGGGGGTAGAAATGCGTAGACCTGGATTTGTGTTTAAGATTAATTGTGAGAATTAATCGGTGTTTAGAGATTCTTGGTGGTTTAAGATATCTGTTAAATGTTTGAGTAGTAATTTCGGGTCTAATTCCTCGCTTAGAACAATTCTGGAAGTTTTCGTATTTTTGGTATTTGGGTAAAAGATGGTTTAGTGGTGAGAGCTAGTCGTTTTGGTGAAATCCAGTCGTAGCGTGTTTTGGTAGCGCGAGATTCCTAAACGCCGTCGTTTTAGTGAAATCTGGATGCGTTGTGTTAAGTGAAAGCTGGTAGCGTTGGTACCCAGCTGCTGCTTTATTATTGTTTGTTGAGGTCAAACGACAGCGTTTCGATAAGTTGGCGCGACGTCGTTTGGATGTTGCGACTGGTACCAGCTGCAAGGATTTTTTCGCGTGTGTGTCGACTGGTTGTACAGCTGGGAGCAGATGTCAACGATGGTCAACTTTCCTGTAGCTTGCGTCTGGTTGTTTTGCGCGAGAACTAGCGACTGGATGGCAGCTTTTGGAAGGTTTTCACGCGAGAGAAACCAGCCGATGATTTTAGGCGACCAGCTGGTGGCATATTTGATGACGTAAACGGTGCGACGTCGTTTTGTTAAGTCGCTGCGACATCGTTTTGATTTGTGTTGTTTGAGAATTCAGCAGTTGGTTCTTTGCATCTGCTGGTTTGTTGGTGCTTGCTGGTTATGTCGGTGGATAATTAAACCAGCTTTTGCGAGATGTATTTAAGGAAGACTTGGTCTTCGATTTCGAGCACCAGACTCCATACTTAGCGAAATATTTTCCTCGATTGTGTTCTTCGCTTCGAACCCTAGGTTACTGTTCACCGTAGCTTTTTTCCGGCAATTCCCATCGTTTCCGGCCGTGGTTTGGTACGTTCGAGGTAGAGTTGGACTCCTCTTGCGAATCTCTATCATTCCATACCACTTTTGGAGGCTGTGGTTGGCTAGTTGAGGAACGCGAAGTTGCTGCCCGATTGTGCGTTTTGTAGTGCAGTAGAACTTCGTTCCCTTGTGATGAGATCTTGTTCCTAGCTTTGGTTTAATCTTACAGTAAGTTTTTTTGATAGTAATTGCGTTGGTTGAGCGTGGCTCCCAGCCGTGAGCTTCTGTAATTGGCCGTGAGTTTCTGTGCAGCTTTTGAGATCTGTGTGTTGTGTCTTTAGCAGGTTGCTATCCAGATCTCTCGGGCCTGTTTTGTAGTAATTGTTGCACAAAAGTATAAGGTACGGATTTGAGCTTGAAGTAGCTGGGAAATTGGCGTGAGATTGAATGCTAGATGGCTGCTTGTGCAGTGATATGGATGTTGCTGTGTGTATATGTGATTGCTGTTGATTTTAGTTGCTATGTTTATGCATACACGCATTTCCCATATTGCATTCATATTTCGGTTGCAGCCATTGTTTCGTATCTTGTATTGCTGTTGTTGATTCTTAACAGGATGCGAGGGCGAGTTGCAATACCGCACTCTCATCTCCCTGCTGGGATCGTTAGCCAGGCTGTCTTGTGCAGTGATATGGATGTTGCTGTGTGTATATGTGATTGCTGTTGATTTTAGTTGCTATGTTTATGCATACACGCATTTCCCATATTGCATTCATATTTCGGTTGCAGCCATTGTTTCGTATCTTGTATTGCTGTTGTTGATTCTTAACAGGATGCGAGGGCGAGTTGCAATACCGCACTCTCATCTCCCTGCTGGGATCGTTAGCCACCATGCGCCGAGTGGTTAACTACCACAGTTCATGGGCGAGGCAATGGCAGGTTGAGTTGTTTGATGCATCTGGTATTCGGGTGTAGTGTCACGGAGAGTGGCTCATTACCACACTGTGAACACACCCCGTGGCCACTGTTGTTGCAGATTCTTGGAGCTGTGCTTGAGTTCCTTAGCTTCCTTGTTGGTTGAGCCTTATGTTGATATCCGGTGTCTCATGCATAGCATCTGTAATTTATCTTATGCATTCTTTTAGCTATATCTGTTGCTCTCCATACTGGGGTTTGACCCCATGTCCCTCTGAGGCTTAGTTTGTTTCCTTGTTTGTGTTGTTTTCAGGGAACCCAGGTTTTACAGCTGGTCGTGGTTATAACCCAGCTGGTGGTGCCCCAGGAGGTGGTTAGCGTGTCCCAGTTGCGTATAGCATATATATATATGTATCAGTTAGCCAGGGGGATGCCCTGTGCTTCGTTATTGTATCCAGTAGTTGGAGTCTGATACATGTTATGGTTGTTGTATGCTATACTGTTATTGTTGTTGTGATTTTCGTAAACTGGGATATATTTAGAGTATCGCTTTATTTTAAATTACATTGTTTTAAACCGTCAGGCCAAAAGCGAAAATTTTACCCGCTTTTTGATAGCTTCCGCATGTGTTTGTATGATTTTACTCTGTTTAGAGCACGAGGGCTGACAAAGTACCTGCGATCACTCCTCCTCCTGGCGTGCCCTCTGCTTGCTCTCTCGTCATGGCATTCAATTGGGAAAACTGAGGTCCTAAAAACTGGGGCTGGGAAGACTTTCCAAACGAAGTACCAGGCTGCTGAAACGGCCTAAACTAAGGCTCTCCCAACCTCTGATGCGGAGCAAGAAAAGAACGACTTCTAGACGATCCACCTCGACCCTGCGGTGGGGCGGCGGTATGCTGAGATCCAGCCAAAGGACACACTCTTGCGAAGTGTCCATACTGTCCACAAACGTTACACGAACCTTGCACTCCTACACACTGCGCTGTAGAATGCCTTCCTCCACAATGGCCACAAAACTCGACCCTGTAACTACTACCGCTGCTAGAACTACCCGAGCCAGAAGAACTAGAACCTGACTTCTTCTTGAATTGACGACAACGAGGCCTAAAACTCTGATGTCCAGACTATTGGGCTACCTGCTTCTTGGTGGCTGGGATGACTGCACAGACTGGGTAAGTTGCACCATCGGAACCATGGGACGATTACCTTGCACCACCTGAGGCCTAACACGAGACCTGCGGTTCTGCAGTCCTCCTAAATATCCATAGCCTTGTCCACCGCATCCGCATAACTCGTGGGTGAACCCACCAACACCAATGAATACAACTCTTCATTAAGCCCCTCCAAGAACTTATTCCTCTTCGCCCGCTCTCGGCCAGAAACATGTGGAACATATGCAAGAAGAGAAGAAAACCTCCGGGCATACTCTCCCACGGACATAGTTCCCTGCATCAGGTTATCAAACTCACGCTCCTTGGTGTTCACAAAGGATTCCGGACGTACTCCTGACGAAAGTCAGTACAAAAGCTGTTCCACGTAATCCCTACACCTGTCTCCTCAAGAGTCCTTGAAGCACCTCTCCACCAACGCTCGGCACCTCTCCTCAACTGAAACGTAGCAAGACTCAACCTACGCTCATCATCATACCTGACACGGTCGAACAACCCGGTAATGTGGTGCAACCAGGACTCCGCATCGGAACTAGGCTCATCATCATTAAACGTCTGAGGGTTCATCCGCTAAAACCTCGCCATCACAAGTTCCATGTCGTCCACACGGACTGCCAGCTCATCTACCTCAATCTCAACCTATCTATCACGTCCACGATGAGGAACACTACACTGCACTTCCTCGTTCTGACCCTCGGATTCTTCCTGAAACTGCCCTCTACCTCTACCCCACGTCTAGGCGGCATCTACGAAGGCACTAAGAGGGTAAGATCACACAGCAACAAATATCACATAGCAAATAAGCCACATAGTCAAGCACATGCAATAAACAACATTGTGCCTTGACTCAAGTGTGATCAAAGAAATCGAGCTTATCAGCTTAAGCTCTGATACCAAAAATGTCAGGCCTCGTGCGCAATCATAGATTTTAACCACGCAAACAATAGCGGAAGCATTTAAAATAGTGGCTAAAATTTTTGCTTTTGGCCTGAATGAAAGATACTATAATTTAAAATACTACAATACTCAAAATATCCTAGAGTACAAAGAATACACACGGCTAAAAGCCACAGTACAACAGTACAACATGCAGCAAGCACTAATCAACAACACTACTACTGAATACAATAAAGCACAGGGCATCCCCCGGCTAACAGTACTGATACGTATAAGATATACGCTAACTGGGACACTCTAACCACCTCCTGGGGCACCTCCAGCTGGGTCAACTCCACGACCAACTGAGGATCCTGGGAAACCTGAACAACACACACAGGCAAAAAACACCATCCCCAGAGGGACATTGGTTCAAACCCCAGTACGGAGAGCAGCATAAAACAAAAAACGGAAAGCAACAGATAATATGCAAATGCTATGCATGAACAGCTGAGTATAAACTGAAGGCTACAACCAATGGCAGGGAGCCAGAATCTCGAAGGAAACTCAAAGCTGATCAAAGACATATAAAACTGAATGTGGCCACGGTGTGTGAGTATATGGGAGCTACCCACTCGTCTCAACACACGGCACCAGATGCAAAACACAGCTCAACCTGCTGTTGCCCAACTCATGAGGTGTGGGAGCTACCCACTCCGCTCGTAGTGGCTGACAGATCCCAGCAGGGAGATGAGGGTGACGGGAGTTACCCGCTCGGCCTCTAAACAAGCATCCTGGTACGCACAGATCAAGGTAACAAGGCACAACTTAAACAGATCTGAGCTCAATATGACAAATGCGTGTAAGCAACAGATAAAATGTCCAACACAGAACATATACAATGATGCAAGGCATACGAAGAAGAAAGCATAATCACCCATGCTCGATCCAAAGCTGTAAAACAAGCTCACATCCGTACCTCAAGTATTCTGAGATACAATTACCACAAAGCAGTCCCGAGCAACACATATCTCTAAACCCAGCGAGCTACCTGAAAGGCAGAAGCAAATCCGACTCTTATGCTAACAGACTACATAAGGGAGATGTATCGCCACCTAACCAAGCTTGGCGCGAGCTTCCAAAAGCTGTACCAAACGAAGCGTCTTAGAAAGAGGAGTCCAGAGCTATCACTCTTACTTCAATCGAAGCTGCCTACCGCCGGCAATCGGAGAATATAAGGTTCGGTGACCAGTAGCTAGGGTATCACGATAGAATTCGCTATCGGGAAATATATCTAAGTGTCGAAGCTGAATAATAAAGAACGAAGGCATAGTCCTCTATTAAAATGTCAAATCTGCTCAAATCGGAAGAACAGAACCCACCGACACTTAAGCCTCAAAACTGATTTCCCACTCGGATCTGAATCTCACATCAGATTTCGCTCTACGCTGAAACAGATCCAAACTTAACCAAACGGCGTCGCACAAAGTCCACTCTCGCATCTGGACACGTCACCCGCTACTCTAATCTGAAATTCAAAACAGAATCGCATCGTAGCACTCAGATCCTATTGAAATCTGAAGATCAACACTACTCAAATCTGAGTCTCGCCCGCTAAACCAAAACGCTGTCGTTCCCACTAATCCAAACGACATAGTTTAGCTACTCGCCACAGCAATAACGCTGGCGTACTCACATCTGTTTAGCAATCTACAACTGAGCGCGATCACCCAGCGCTGACCACACTCACATCTGAACAGTTCTCGTGGAAATTCTCCAACTCTCAAGATATTCAAGGACTTATACGGACCCGATAACTAAGCCAACTCAAAGCTGGCTCATCCTAGATCTGTTCGAGCCAAATCTGGTCTATAAACCCGATTAATTAACTCAATTAATCTTTCTAAACTTTCATGTCTCACAACCGCCCTTGTCCAATTCGGAAAATCACCATCAGCTCAGACCAATTCTCCTAAGCTAAATACCCGACAACTCACGTCTCCCTTGGTTAATCCTCATCCAACAGTTTACACGATTAAGTCTCGCTGTTTCCTCTAATCTGCTCATAACAAGCCACTAATTAAATTGGTTAATTACAGTCCTCACATTCTCCCCACCTTTAAGAGATTTCGTCCTCGAAATAAAATGACAAGTACAGATCAAAACTAAAGAAAACCAGAGAATCACCAGGACTGAAATATGACCATTCAACATTCCTAATATATCTAAGCAGTCACTAGCTAAAAGTACCAAAGCAACACAACACAAATCAACAAACTAGAATATTACCTGGATCAATACTGCGTATGCTCAAATATATGAGGCAACTCCTGTCTCATCTTTTCTTCAACTTCCCATGTAGCTTCTTCTCTGCCATGCTTGCACCATTGGACCATTACCAATGGGATAGTCTTGTTTCTCAATTGTTTTTCCTTCCTATCCAGGATCTGCACTGTATATTCAACATAACTTAGGGTTGAATCCAGCTCAACTTCATCAGTCCTCAGCACATGGGACGGATCTGGCTCATATTTCCTCAACATTGACACAGGAAACACATCATGCATCGCTGCTAACTCAGCAGGAAGTTGCAATCGATACGCCAAAGATCCTGTGAGGACTAGAAATTGTTAAGTACGATTTATTAGCTAATCAAATTTGGATTAGGATTAGCTAATTGAGTTTCTGATTATCGGGTTTTTAGATGTGAGGATTTGGTGATTTTCAGAATTTCAGATTTGAGTGGAATCTGGATGTTCAGATGTTTCCCTCGCGTGTTTGCGTGAATTTCCGCGAGCAGGGAGCGAAACGCTGTCGTTTTTCAGGTGCTAGTCAGATATGGAGTTGCAAGAGGTAATGCGATGTTGCATCGTGTTTTCAGATTTGACGCTAGTGAGTGGAATCTGTTTAGCGGACGTGAACAGATGTGATCATCTATTTTGGTCAAGCTTGGATGAGCGTTAGCGGGATCTATTGTGAGAGCGGGACCCCTATGCTACGTCGTTTTTTTTAAGTAGCGTGAAGCCGTTTTGATTAGAAACACGTGAATTGTTTAGAGAGTCGGATCCGAGATAGCGTAGTCAGATGTGAGTGACAGCTGAGCCAGATTTAAGGGACTTCTGCCTTAGCGATAGGATCTGAACTTGTCGGTGATTGACTTTCATTGTAGCTTGGACTTGGGGATTTAAATTAAAGTTCGTTGATTGACTTTCACTGTAGCTTGGACTTGGGGATTTAAATAAGTGTCGATCAACACTTAGAGTATTTCGAACCTGATATTTCTTATCTTCATCCCGATAACCCTCGATTGGTACTGTTCATCCGAACCCTATTTCCGTCGATTGCCGTCGTTTTACGCCGGGTGCAAGATTGGTAGCGCTGAGCTCGTCTTCTCTAGAGCGTTCGATTGATACCAGTTGGAGACTGGAGTCGCCGGATTTGAGAAGCACAAAGTTGTTGCAGTGTTAGAGTATCTTCGCGATTGTTGACCCGTAGTTCTTCTGTTCTTTAGCAGCTTTGGGTAAGTGATTTCTTTCCATTTTAAGCTTAGTTGAGAGCTGAGTGGTGCTCTGTAGAGTTGAGGTAGCTGAGTGAGCTACGAGGCTTTATAATTTAAGCTGTATGAGTTCAGATTTGAGTTGATATTGAGATATCTTAACAGATTTGAGCTGGTAGTGGCTTCTGTTGAGTTGGTCGTGAAGCTGCTAGGGCACTAGACTTGAGCTGGTTGTTGTGCCCTTGTTTTTGTAAGATCTGTTGAGGTAGAAGCTGAATTGAGATACGAATTGAGCTAGAATTAGCAGCTTTGTTATCAGATTTGGGATATTTCTTTCATGTACTAGCTGTTGTGCTTTGTGCTGATTGTATGATGATTCTGTGATCATATCTGTTTTGTGTGTGAGATATATGTATGATTTTAAGCATGAGTTTGTTGTGCATACATGCATACATATTGAGCATGATTCCTTTGAGATCTGAATTCTTTGCACGTTGTGATCGGCCGGCTGAGTCGTCGCACCTGAAAGGTCCAACGCTGCTTTTGATGTGGTGGCCGGCTGAGTCGTCGTGCTTGAATACCACTGCCTTGTGATGGTCGGCTGAGTCGTCGCACCTGAAGATCACAAGATGATGATGATTGATGAGATCTACATAGCTGAGTCGTTGTGTTTTGTCTACCGATGATTCTTGGTAGCCCTTTCATGCATTGAACGATTGAGATATGCATTGTTTGATATGATAGATGCTTTCATTATGCTCTTCGTACTGAGGTTTGACCTCGTTTATTTTCCCTGTTTTGGGCTGTTTTGGTCAGCGTTGGCCATTGCAGGTCCGTCAGGTTACCAGGCTGGACAGAGTGGAGCTTCAGCTGGTAGATCCCCTTTTGATTTGAGTCCCAGTTGTATTGATATATACTGAGCCAGGGGATGTCCTGTGCCTTTATTTGATTTGGGGGATCTGTAGTTGACTGACTACTTGATTCATTGTATGTTGTTTGAGTTTTGAGTTAAACTTTTATTTTGAGATGAATGTATTTTTAATGATATTGGATCAGGCCCATAATCGAAAATTTTAGCCCATATTTTTATGATGCTTCCGCATATTTGTGACTATTTGATGTAGCGCACCGGGACTGATAGATCCAATCCTCTCAATAATCTCAAATGGACCAACGAACATAGGAGCTAACTTACCCTTAAAGCTGAATCTCATCATGCTCTTGAAAGGAAAACTTTCAGAAACACTCGATCACCAATCTGAAATTCCAAAGGCCTACGTCTCTTGTTAGCATAGTTAGCTTGACGATCTTGTGCAGCCTTCATTCTGCTTTGAATCAGCTCAACCTGATCCTTCATATGCTGCACAAACTCAGTGGTAGGCAGTTGTCTCTCACCAACTTCTTCCCAACAAATCGGCGATCTACACTTACGACCGTACAAAGCCTCGAATGGTGCCATCTCGATAGACTTGATAGCTATTATTATACGAAAATTCTACCAGGGATAAAGAATCCTACCAACCAACACTGAAATCCAACACAATTGCTCTCAGCATGTCCTCCAAAATCTGAATAGTTCTCTTGGATTGGCCATCTATCTACGGCTGATAAGCTGTACTCATAGGCAATCTTGAACCCATCGTTTCTTGCAAGCTATTCCAAAATCGAGAATTAAATCATGGATCTCTATTCGACACTATCGAAATCGGCACTCCATGCAGTCTAACCACATGATCAATGTACAGTCTCGCCATCTTCTTCAAGGAACATCTCACATCATAGGTAATGAAATGGTCTGACTTCGAAAGCCTGTCAATAACCACCCAAATCACATCACATCGCCCTGTTCGAACGAGGTAAATGAGTAACAAAATCCATGGCGACGAGTTCCCAATTCCATTGAGGAACTTCTAAATTCTGGAAAAATCCACCAGGTCTCATCCTCTCGGCCTTGACCTGTTTGCAGTTCAAACATCGTTCTAAAAATCCAGAAATATCATTCCTCATACCTTCCCACCAGTAGCACGACTTCAAGGCATGATACATCTTCTTCTCGCCCGGTTGCTCACTATAACGACTGAAATGGGCCTCGTTCAAGATGGTTTCTCTCAAATCGATCAAGTTTGGAATAACCAATCTACCACGAAATCCAAGGCATCCATCAGAATCAATAGAAAAATCTTCTGACTGGCCATTATGGTCTTTCATCTTCAACTCATGGATGTATGGTCAGTCCTCTGTATTGTTCTAATGTCCGCCACAATCTGTGGTTCAACCTGAAAGGAAGAAACTACGAAGTACTGATAATCTGGCTGAAAACTCCATCCAGAAGTCCACAAATGCTCATGGACTTTGGATATACTTAACGACGTTAGAATCACAGACTGGGCTTTCCTACTCAAAGCATCTGCCACTAAGTTCATTCGCCCAGGCTGATACTGAATCTCACAGTCGAAATCCTTGAGCAACTCCATCCAACGAAGCTGTCTCATGTTCAAATCTGACTGAGTGAAGATATACTTCAAGCTCTTGTGGTCGGTGTACACCACAAATTGCTCGTCATACAGGTAATGACGTCAAATCTTCAGAGCAAAAACAATGGCAACCAACTCTAGATCGTGAACTAGGTATCTCGTCTCATGGGGTTTCAACCTTCGAGACGCATAAGCTACCACTTGCCCGTTCTACATCAATGCACAACCCAAACCACTCAGAGATGCATCGGAACAAACCACAAAACCTCCATAACCCGAAGGTAAATTCAACACAGGAGCAGGATTAAACTTCTCCTTGAGCAACCGGAAACTCGACTCACACTCGTCTGTCCACAGAAATCTTCTATCCTTCTGGTTCAGCTGCATCATCGGCTGTCTATTGAAGAAAAACCCTCAATGAAACGTCTGTAATATCCAGCCAAACCCAAGAAACTACGGATCTCAGAAACATTCCTAGGTCGCTCCCAGTTAAGAACTGCTTCGACCTTACTAGGATCCATCGAGATACCTTGCTCAGAAATTACATGATCCAAAAAGATTACCTTATCCAACCAGAATGCACACTTACTGAACTTCACATAAAGCTGTGAGTCTCTCAGTTTTCTGCAACACTAGTCTCAGGTGCTCCTTATGCTCTCTATAGTTCCTCAAAGTACACTAGGATATCATCTATGAATAAAATCACAAAGCGAACGATATACTCGCTAAAGATGTGATTCATAAAATCTACGAATACAGTATGGGAATTGACGCACGAATACAGTATGGGAATTCGTCAATCCAATCGGCATCACAAGAAACTCATAATGCCCGTATCTAGTCCGAAACGCCATCTTTGCCACATCAGCGTCTCTAGTCCGCAAGTGATGATAACCAGATCGCAGATCAATCTTGGAGTACACTGCCGATCCCTGCAGCTGATCGTACAGATCATTAATTCTCGGCAACGGGTACTTGTTCTTGATCATTGCTTTATTCAGCTGCCAAAAGTCAACACACATCCTCATAGATCCATCTTTCTTCTTCACGAAGAGAATCGGAGGTTACCAACGTGACATACTTGTTGGGGATCCGGATCCGCCCCCCGGCTAGGCAGCGGAAGAACAGAAAACAGATGCCGGGAGACGATCAATACGAAAAATTCAATAACAAACTACGACATTCATAGGATGTTTAGGTGACTACCTTGCTGGCACTTGTGCCTGGCTCCAACCGTAGTTACAATAACGTCGGATCTTCTTGGTAGATTGCGGTAGATATCGCCAATCCCGTCCATGACCAGAAATGAGACTCCTTCGTCAGCCTGCACTAGAAGGACTGACGAGATCAGCACGAACGGATTCTTCTCGTCGAATTGGCCGGAAACAATTTTCCGGCGAAGACG
>KV012815.1:187009-201380 GCA_001598015.1 Dorcoceras hygrometricum
GTTCCCTACCAATGAAACATGGTACTTCGTATCGCAGATACTAGTCTCGAACTCGGGCGGCCTTATCCTCATTTTGACGGCCCAATCGACTAGGAACATGTTTAGAATACACAGCGACTATTAGATGTGTTTCATGATAGCCGTCATACCCACTATCACATCTAACATACGCTTTAGTGCATTCTAGTTCTTTACTCAACGCAATTGTAAATCATTACACACATAATGAAAGTATAGAATGCCATATAAGAAAATGCGAATGTCATATATAAAGATTGTTTGTACAAGAGTCTATGAAACCCACACGCCACAAGTTGGCTAGTTGGGCATCTACTCCAACAGAATCTGAAAAGAAGAAGTAATCGAACAGAAGCTATTGGCAGATATTATTACAGAAGCTGTTGGACATACCATTACAGTATTTGATGACAGCAACCATTGATCAGCTGTTGTTCAAAGTGAAGAAGAAGCGAATAGCTGATAACAAACGTTTATCAGGTGCAAGCGAAGCAGTTGACGAATTATATTATGAAGAATTACAAAAGCTGGATGTCAACTGCTGAGCCTAGTTCAAGTGTTGAAGACGACAAAAAGCCTGCAAAAGAAAAGGACACAAGGAGAACTCCCTGTCGGTACTTTACAGAACATATTTGAACGGGAAGAAAAGTGTGTCCAACGGATTAATTTGAACAGAGGCTTTATATACGAGAAGCTCCATTGAAGATGTCGTTGTTGTTAATGCACAGAAAATATTAAATCAAAAGAAGACAACAATCAAAAAGGGAAGATGAACCAGAAGCGAAGCTGTTGACTATCAATCACAGAGAAGCATATTGCAACAGTTGACAGCTGAGCTAATTTTAGCTTTCGTATAGAAACTTCCCTAGTGTGTGAGAAACAGAGAAAAACAGAGAGTTCACATTGTAAAAATCTCACACACACAGATTCACTCGCATATTTTGAGAGATGTGCGTAATTGATTAGCGAGTGAATCACAAACAAAAATCAAATCTCGTCCAAGCACGAAGACGTTAAACTCTGTGTCTGTAGCCTTTCTCATATAGGCGTAAAACAAGTGAGTGACAGCCGAGGGCTGGTGGAGTCTAGGAGTTCTCGCAGCTGCTAGTTGCGGGATCGGGTCTGTACATGAGGTGTAGATCAAATCTTCTAGTGGAACCTTCCTGAAGAAGGAAGAATGGGAGACGTAGGACATTGATGTCCGAACTTCCATAAACAAATAGCAGTGTATTGTATTCTGTTATTTATTCCGCATATGCACTTTAATATTAGCACGCACGCATACACTTTAGTTGCACACACAGTATTCGAACAGATTTTTGTAAACAGAAATCTGTTTGTGATGAGTTTTAAAATTAGGATTCAGTTCTGGTGTTTTCCGCATGTTTTTATTACATACCAGATCTGTCTCCGGTGCTCTAGTATTTTAATGTTCAAGAACCCGAGGTATTGCACCTCTTTATAGCAGCGAAAATTTTTATTTATCAGTAGCAGTGCTTGCTTGCATTAATTTCCTATTTTTGGTCCTAACAAGTGGTATCTGAGCAGGTTGTTCTTGAACGAGCATTTATTTTAAAACGCTTGAGCTATCTGTTTTAAAATGCTTTAAAATGCTTTAAAAGTGCTCTGATAGTATGCGGAAATTATTTCAGCTGCTGATGCTTTGTGTTTCTTTGAGCTTATGTTATAAAAGACAGGGAGAGTGATATCTTTGTCTTTATTAATTTGAGCTATCTGCTTATTCATCAGTTTCAGTTTTTGTTTCGTTCGCCCTTTTTCAAAATCATAGAATATTGTTGCATATGGTCTTTTCCCAAAATCTTTTTTGATTTTGTTTTAGTTTTAAGGATGATAGTGCCACAAATCACACCGCCAGCAGGGAATGTCTTTATTTAAAATAACGGGAAGACCGTATTTCTACCCTTTTTGATTCCCAAAAAAAGGGAGAGAATTGTTGTTTTCATGCATATGTTATTTGAGGTTTTGTGTAAATCAAAAAGGCAGAGATTGATGGATCTGGATAACAGATCCAGATCTGAGTTTTGAATTACACAAAACCTGTTATTGTGTTTTTAACGTTTCTCCCAAGTGTGCAGATGTTAGCTGGAAATACAACAATAGAAGTTGAATCAGATACCGTAGCACAACAAGAGCTGAAAACAGTATAACGCGATTTCGGAGGCCTAAATGAAGGAATTTTGCCGAAAAGCAGCTTAGGTCATCAAACGAAGTTCAATGAGTTGTGCTCGTTGGACCGTTTCGGAGGGAGTAGCACTGGTCTCATGCGAAAATATGCAAGTTGGTTTAGATGTGCGAGAAGATGGATCAGCTGGAGCAACTGAACCAGTTGGTGCGCAAAGATGGATCAGCTGGAGAAAAGATAAAGTTCATAGCTGGTTTGGTTTATCACTTAGACGGCAGCTGGATTAGCAATGGAGACGTCCAAATTTGAGTCAGTTGTTCGTAATTAGGCGGAGGCCAAATTAGACCAGCAGCTGTGATATTCGCTAAGGAGAAGATGGACCAGCTGGAGAGATAAGTTGAACCAGCTGGAACGATAAGAACCAGCTGGAGTGCTAAGGGGATGATGAACCTGCTGCAAGCGCTAAGGTATACATGGATCAGCTGTTGATGGAAGCCAAAGTGGAGTCTGATAAGACGTTGTTTAGTGAAGTCTGATCAGACGTTGATATCTGGACAGCTGGTGCATGAAGATGTATTTCAGATGCTGTCCAGACAATGTTACTCAGCTGTTGCGCAAACGTAAATGATCAAAGAAGTCGATGTGAAGAGGAATCTGGAATCAGCGACGATGACGTCAGCATTTCTATTGGAGGAAGTTGTGATCAGCAACTATGAAGTCAACTTTATCAGCATACAACAAGCTGTGATCAGCAACTATGATGTCAGAAATATCAGCAGACAACTAGATGGATCAGCGATGATGACATCAGCAGTGATGTCATCACAATCAGCAGTTGAGCAAAAGCAATATCAGCAAGCTGTTAAAGATGAAACAGCAAGTTACTATTACAGAAGCTGCTGAAGATGAAACAGCAAGTTACTGTTGATGAAGCTGTTGAAGAATCTGAAATAGACGAAGTAATCGAACAGAAGCTGTTGGTAGATACTATTACAGAAGCTGTTGGACATACCATTACAGTATCTGATGACCGCAACCATTGATCAGCTATTGTTCAAAGTGAAGAAGAAGCGAATAGCTGATAACAAACGTTGATCAGGTGCAAGCGAAGCAGTTGACGAATTATATTATGAAGAATTACTAAAGCTGGATGTCAACTGCTGAGCCTAGTTCAAGTGTTGAAGACGACAAAAAGCCTGCAAAAGAAAAGGACACAAGGACAACTCCGTGTCGGTACTTTACAGAACATATTTGAACGGAAAGAAAAGTGTGTCCAACGGATTAATTTGAACAGAGGCTTTATATACGAGAAGCGCCATTGAAGATGTCGTTGTTGTTAATGCACAGAAAAGATTAAATCAAAAGAAGACAACAATCAAAAAGGGAAGATGAACCAGAAGCGAAGCTGTTGACTATCAATCACAGAGAAGCTTATTGCAACAGTTGACAGCTGAGTTAATTTTAGCTTTCGTAGAGCAACTTCCCTAGTGTGTGAGAAACAGAGAAAAACAAACAGTTCACATTGTAAAAATCTCACACACAGATTCACTCGCATATTTTGAGCGATGTGCGTAATTGATTAGCGAGTGAATCACAAACAAAAATCAGATCCCGTCCAAGCATGAAGACGTTAAACTTTGTGTCTGTAGCCTTTCTCACATAGGCGTAAAACAAGTGAGTGACAGCCGAGGGCTGGTGGAGTCTAGGAGTTCTCGCAGCTGCTGGTTGCGGGATCAGGTCTGTACATGAGGTGTAGATCAAATCTTCTAGTGGAACCTTCCTGAAGATGGAAGAATGGGAGACGTAGGACATTGATGTCTGAACTTCCATAAACAAATAGCAGTGTATTGTATTATGTTATTTATTCCGCAAATGCATTTTAATATTATCACGCACGCATACACTTCAGTTGCACACACAGTAGTCGAACAGATTTCTGTAAACAGAAATCTGTTTGTGATGAGTTTTAAAATTAGGATTCAGTTCTGGTGTTTTCCGCATATTTTATTACATATCAGATCTGTCTCCAGTACAGTAGTCGAACAGATTTCTGTAAACAGAAATCTGTTTGTGATGAGTTTTAAAATTAGGATTCAGTTCTGGTGTTTTCCGCATATTTTTATTACATATCAGATCTGTCTCCAGTGCTCTAGTATTTTAATGTTCAAGAACCTGAGGTATTGCACCTCTTTATAGCAGCGAAAATTTTTATTTATCAGTAGCAGCGCTTGCTTGCATTAATTTCGTATTTTCGGTCCTAACAAATGGTATCAGAGCAGGTTGTTCTTGAACGAGCATTTATTTTAAAACCCTTGAGCTATCTATTTTAAAATGCTTTAAAAGTGCTCTGATGGTATGCGGAAATTATTTCAGCTGCTGATGCTTTGTGTTTCTTTGAGCTTATGTTATAAAAGACAGGGAGAGTGATGTCTTTGTCTTTATTAATTTGAGCTATCTTCTTATGCATCAGTTTTAGTTTTTTTTCATTCGCCCTTTTTCAAAATCATAGCATATTGTTGCATATGGTCTTTTCCCAAAATATGTTTTGATTTTCAAAATCAAAATTCCTGCTGTCACGGTGTTTAGTGTGGCGGTGCAGGGAATGCTTTATTTAAAATAACGGGAAGACCGGATTTCTACCCTTTTTGATTCCCAAAAAAAGGGAGAGAATTGTTGTTTTCATGCATATGTTATTTGAGGTTTTGTGTAAATCAAAAAGGGAGAGATTGATGGATCTGGATAACAGATCCAGATCTGAGTTTTGAATTACACAAAACCTGTTATTGTGTTTTTAACGTTTCTCCCAAGTGTGCATATGTTAGCTGGAAATACAACAAGAGAAGTTGAATCAGATACCGTAGCACAACAAGAGCTGAAAACAGTAAAACGCAATTTCGGAGGCCTAAATGAAGGAATTTTGCCGAAAAGCAGCTTAGGTCATCAAACGAAGTTCAATGAGTTGTGCTCGTTGGACCGTTCCGGAGGAAGTAGCACTGGTCTCATGCGAAAATATGCAAGTTGGTTTAGATGTGCGAGAAAATGGATCAGCTGGAGCAACTGAACCAGCTGGTGCGCAAAGATGGATCAGCTGGAGAAAAGATAAAGTTCACAACTGGTTTGGTTATCACTTAGACGGCAAGCTGAATTAGCAATGGAGACGTCCATGCATGAAGATGTACTTCAGATGCTGTCCAGACAATGTTACTCAGCTGTTGCGCAAACGTAAATGATCAAAGAAGTAGATGTGAAGAGAAATCTGGAATCAGCGACGATGACGTCAGCATTTCTATTGGAGGAAGTTGTGATCATCAACTATGACATCAGCTTTATCAGCATACAACAAGCTGTGATCAGCAACTATGACGTCAGAAATATCAGCAGACAACTAGATGGATCAGCGATGATGACATCAGTAGTGATGTCATCACAATCAGCAGTTGAGCAAAAGCAATATCAGCAAGATGTTAAAGATGAAACAGCAAGTTACTATTACAGAAGCTGCTGAAGATGAAACAGCAAGTTACTGTTGACGAAGCTGTTGAAGAATCTGAAATAGACGAAGTAATCGAACAGAAGCTGTTGGCAGATACTATTACAGAAGCTGTTGGACATACCATTACAGTATCTGATGACAGCAACCATTGATCAGCTATTGTTCAAAGTGAAGAAGAAGCGAATAGCTGATAACAAACGTTGATCAGGTGCAAGCGAAGCAGTTGACGAATTATATTATGAAGAATTACTAAAACTGGATGTCAACTGCTGAGCCTAGTTCAAGTGTTGAAGACGACAAAAAGCCTGCAAAATAAAAGGACACAAGGACAACTCCGTGTCGGTACTTTACAGAACATATTTGAACGGGAAGAAAAGTGTGTCCAACGGATTAATTTGAACAGAGGCTTTATATACGAGAAGCGCCATTGAAGATGTCGTTGTTGTTAATGCACGGAAAAGATTAAATCAAAAGAAGACAACAATCAAAAAGGGAAGATGAACCAGAAGCGAAGCTGTTGACTATCAATCACAGAGAAGCTTATTGCAACAGTTGACAGCTGAGCTAATTTTAGCTTTCGTAGAGCAACTTCCCTAGCGTGTGAGAAACAGATAAAAACAGAGAGTTCACATTGTAAAAATCTCACACACACAGATTCAGTCGCATATTTTGAGAGATGTGCCTAATTGATTAGCGAGTGAATCACAAACAAAAATCAGATCCCGTCCAAGAACGAAGACGTTAAACTCTGTGTCTGTAGCATTTCTCACATAGGCGTAAAACAAGTGAGTGACAGCCGAGGGCTGGTGGAGTCTAGGAGTTCTCGCAGCTGCTGGTTGCGGGATCGGGTCTGTACATGAGGTGTAGATCAAATCTTCTAGTGGAACCTTCCTGAAGAAGGAAGAATGGGAGACGTAGGACATTGATGTCCGAACTTCCATAAACAAATAGCAGTGTATTGTATTCTGTTATTTATTCCGCATATGCACTTTAATATTAGCACGCACGCATACACTTCAGTTGCACACACAGTAGTCGAACAGATTTCTGTAAACATAAATCTGTTTGTGATTTTTAAAATTAGGATTCAGTTCTGGTGTTTTCCGCATGTTTTTATTACATACCAGATCTGTCTCCGGTGTCAGGCCTCGTGCTCTAAATGGAGTAAAAACTCAAACACATGCGGAAGCTTATCAAAAAGTGGGTAAAATTTTCGCTTTTAGGCCCGACGGTTTAAAACATATAATTTAAAATAGAACGATACTCAAAATAAGTTCCCAGTTACAAAACCACGAATGCTAGCATACCAACCAGACACAAATGACATGTTCTAGACTCCCCAACGGAATACAACAACAAAGCACAGGGTATCCTCCTGGCTAACTGATACATATATATAAATATGCTATACGCAACTGGGACACGCTAACCATGACCAGCTGTAAAACCTGGGTTTCCTAAAAACAACACAAACAAGGAAACAAACCAAGCCCCAGAGGGACATGGGTCAAACCCCAGTACGGAGAGCAAAAGAAACAGCTAAGGAAATGCGTAAGATAAAATGCAGATGCTATGCATGAGACACCGGATATCAACAGAAAGCTCGACCCTCAAGGGAGCTAAAGAACTCAAACATAGCTCCAAGAATCATCAACAACGAATAGTGGCCACGGGGTGTGTTCACAGTGTGGTAATGAGCCACTCGCCATGACACTACACCCAAATACCAGATGCATCAAACAGCTCAACCTGCTGTTGCCTCGCCCATGAACTGTGGTAGTTAACCACTCGGCGCATGGTGTCTAACGATCCCAGCAGGGAGATGAGAGTGCGGTATCGCCGCTCGCCCTCGCATCCTGGTAAGAATCAACAACATCAATACAAGATACAAGACTGCAAAATACGATACGCAAGGGATCTGAAATATGTATGAACAAATGCGTGTATGCAACTCACATACAAACAGCTAGCATAAACACCAATGCTCAGCAAACAATACACAGATAGGTTAACCGAAATATCCCAGCAGCCACGCATAATATCTCATGCCAATTCCAAGCTACATCAAGCTCAGATCCGTACCTTAATTCTTCTGAGCTATAATTAGCACACGCTGGTTACCACAAGGAATCCCGAAGACTCTGGTAAAAGCCTGATAAACACACGACATACACAACATAAATCTAACGGGATGCTAAACAAGCTCACGGCCGGGAGTCACACTCAACCAGCTGCCCAATATACCTCAATAGTTAAACGAGAAGCTTAAAACTATGGCTAGGAACAAGGTCTCACCGAAGACCAGAACGTAGTTCTACCCGGTCGACGCAACACTCGAACGGCAGCAACTTTACGTTCCTCGCCTAGCCAATTACAGCTTCTAAAACTGGTGTAGGATGGTAGAGCTTCTCGAGAGGAGTCCAAAGCTACTTCGCACGAGCAAAACAACCACCGGAAACGACGGGAATCCACCGGAATAGCTCACGGTGAATAGTAACGAGGGTTTGAGAAACAGGGGTCGACAATCGGGGAAATATTTCTAAGTATGGGAACTCATAATCCACAACGAAGACCAAGTCTTGCTATTTATAAAACTCTTAACTGCTGCTACCAGCAAGAGCGCATTTCCACCGACAAAACAAGCAGGAGCAACAGTCGACGTATTCTCCACAATTAACGACCCTCGACTGCCAGGAGCAACAATAACAAAAGGGCTTCTAACGCTAAGCCAAAACGGCATCGCCTAAAATCCACTGTTCCTACTGCCAGCAGCTGGACATCCACTCGCAAGACCAAAACAACATAAAACACTACCCCCTGCTGCTACCAGCAGCAACATCAATACGCGGCGTTGCAACTAACTCAAACGACGTCGCATCCTCTTCGCGCTACAGGAAGGTTGACCCACGTTGACAACCAGCAGGCATACAAATAACACGATAACATCCATTGACTGGCGACAGTAAAGTCTACGTCATCCACACAACGCTCAACAGTAATGCTTACATCGACATATCTGTTATCAGCAGGTAACATAAACCATCGACTGGTTCCTCAAAACGACACCGCCTCTACTAACCCAAACGACGACGTCTTATACCTGCTACAGGAACTATCTGCTGACAGATATAAATCAACCGTTGATTTCCAAAATGTCACCGTTTCGAAATCCTATAGCGCTCTCCTGCTGAAATCCACGTAAGCGCTACTGTCGCCAGCTACCAAAACAAAGAACAATGCGCGCTAAGCTACCAGCAGCAAAGCTTACGTCAGCGACTTCGATGCCAACATAAAGCATGACGTCATCAAAGCTGTCACCAGCAGGCACCCAAATTTAAAAATACGAAAGTCACCAGAATCGTTCTAAGGAATGAAATCGACCCGAAAATGCCACTTAAACACCAACAGAGAGTCTAAACCACAAAACTCAAATCAACCGATTAATTTCCACAATCAATCTTACTTAACAGATTCAGGTCTCACATTCTCCCCCACTAAAAATGATTTCGTCCTCGAAATCAAACAACAACAATTCTGAATCAGCAATACAACAACAGAAACCAAAACAACAACTGAAAGCCAACACAAAGCTCGCCTAACACAAGGCCAAGAGTTCAAGATAACTGAGCAAACATATTACAATAACTAGGGAAGAAATACAGCAAAAAGCTACAAACTACTGGAAAACATAGCTCAACAGCTACCCAAACAGATGCGGCCACTCACGCGGCATCTTTTCTTCCAGCTCCCAAGTAGCTTCTTCCCTACCATGTTTGCTCCACTGCACCATTACTAAAGGAATGGTCTTATTTCTCAACTGCTTCTCTTTTCTACCAAGGATCTGCAACGGGTATTCTTGATAGCTCAACGACTGATCTAGCTCTACCTCGTCAGTTCCAAGCACATGAGACGGATCAGGCTCATATTTCCTCAACATCGACACATGGAATACATCGTGAAGAGAGGACAACTCTGACGGCAACAACAACCGATACGCTAAAGGGCCAATCCTCTCGACAATCTCATACGGACCAACGTAACGAGGGGCTAACTTTCCCTTGCGTCCAAAGCGCATCACACTACGAAACGGAGAAACTTTAAGAAATACACGATCACCAACCTGAAACTCAAGAGGTCGACGCCTCTTATTCGCATAACTGGCTTGGCGATCCTGGGCAGCTTTCATCCGCTGTCTAATTAGATCGACATGATCTTTCATTTGCTGCACAAAGTCAGGGGCAGATAGCTGCTTCTCCCCCACTTCTTCCCAACAAACTGGCGATCTGCACTTCCTGCCATACAAAGCCCTCAAAAGGCGTCATACCAATCGTCACTTGGTAGCTGTTATTATACGAAAATTCGATCAAAGACAATGCGTCTTTCCAGCTACCTCCGAAATCCAACACAATCGCACGCAACATATCCTCCAACGTCTGGATAGTTCGCTCAGATTGGCCATCTGTCTGGGGGTGATACGCGGTACTCATAGCCAATCTAGTTCCCAAAGCTGTTTTCAAACTCTTCCAAAACCTGGAAGTAAACCTCGGATCTCGGTCGGACACGATTGAAACAGGCACACCGTGCAATCTAACAACAAAATCAATGTACAGCTTCGCCATCTTCTTCAACGAGAAGGTCATCCCATAGGGAATGAAGTGCGCAGACCTCGACAAACGGTCTACAACTACCCAAATAGCATCGCATCCTCGGGTAGAACGAGGCAGATGCGTCACAAAATCCATAGCAATGTGCTCCCAATTCCATTGGGGCATCTCTAAACTCTACAACAGACCACCGGGTCTCATCCTCTCGGCCTTTACCATCTGGCAATTCAAACAACGAGCAACGAAACCAGCAACATCACTCTCCAGGCCAGCCCACCAAAAGTGCGGCTTCAAAGCATGGTACATCTTCCGTGCAGCAGGATGAACACTATGTCTGCTACAGTGCGCCTCACGAAGGATCTCCTCCTTCAAATCGATCAAATTAGGCACAACCAACCTTCCACGGAACCTCAAACATCCATCGGACGAAACAGAATAGTCCTCAAGTTCGCCAGCCCTGACTTTCAACTTCAATTCGTGGATAGACGGATCGGTCCTCTGAGCTGCTTGAATGGTAGAAACAATCTACGGTTCCACTTGGAACGATGAAACCATACACAATCCTCAGCCGGGTAGAATCTCCAACCCATAGTGTTAAGATGCTCCTGATCCTTGGAGATGTACAACGAAGCCAGCATCTCACTCGCCTTCCTGCTCAATGCATCGGCCACTACGTTCGACTTCCCAGGCTGATATTTGATCTCGCAATCAAAATCTTTGAGCAACTCCATCCACCTGCGCTGACGCATGTTCAAGTCAGCCTGCGAAAACAAGTACTGCAAACTCTTGTGGTCGGAGTACACCACAAACTGCTCGCCATACAGGTAGTGACTCCAGATCTTTAACGCAAAGACCACCGCTGCTAACTCCAAATCATGAATTGGGTAACGAGTCTCGTGCGGTTTCAACTGCCGCGAGGCATACGCAATGACTCGGCCATTCTTCATCAATACACAACCCAATCCATTAAGCGAAGCGTCAGAACAAACCACAAATCCACCTGAACCGGACGGCAGAGCCAACACAGGCGCAGTAGTCAACTTTTCCTTGAGCAGTTGAAACGCATTCTAACACTGCTCAGTCCAAACAAACCGCCTATCTTTCTGGGTCAATTGGGTCATCGGCTTCGCTATACTAGAAAATCCCTCAATGAAGCGACGATAATAGCCAGCCAGACCTATGAAACTGCGAATCTCAGACACATTTCTCGGTCGCTCCCAGTTCAGAACAGCATCCACTTTACTGGGATCCACAGAAATGCCATTCGCCGAAATAACATGACCCAGAAATACAACGTGATCCAACCAAAACTCGCACTTGGAAAAATTCGCATACAATTGCTGCTCTCTCAACCTCTGAAGAACCATTTCCAAGTGCTCCTTGTGTTCCATCGGAGTCTTCGAGTAAACCAAGATGTCGTCAATAAAAACAATCACAAACTGATCTATGAACTCTCTAAAAACCCGATTCATTAGATCCATAAAGATTGCAGGCGCGTTTGTCAACCCAAACGGCATCACCAAAAACTCAAAATGTCCGTACCTCGTACGAAACACAGTCTTCGCGACATCTTGTTCCCTTAATCTAAGCTGATGGTACCCGGAACGAAGATCAATCTTAGAATACACCACGGAACCCTGCAACTGATCAAACAGATCATCGATTCTCGGCAACGGGTACTTATTCTTAACAATGGCTTTATTCATCTGGCGAAAATCAATGTACATCCGCATTGAGCCATCCTTATTCTTCACAAACAAAATGGGCGCTCCCCACGGTGACATACTAGGGCGAATAAAACCTTTCTCCAGCAAATCATCTAACTGCTCCTTGAGTTCTCTCAACTCCACAGGCGCCAGACGATACGGGGCACGAGAAATCGGAGCTGTGCCAGGCACCAACTCTATGCTGAAGTCTATCTCCCACCTCAGAGGAAAACCAGGAATCTCCTCCGGAAATACGTCGGGGAAGTGTCGCACCACGGGAACGTCACTTAGCTGAACACTGGAAGAAGATGACGCATCAAAAGCGTAGATCATAAAGCCAGCATTTCCCAAAGACAACAAGCTAAACATCTCCATCGCGGAAACCAACGGAATCTTCGATCGAGAATCCTGGCCGTATAAGTCCCACTTTTCGCCAGACAAAGGCCTAAAGCGCACAATCCCATGGAAGCAGTCCACGGAGGCCCTATAGTTGGACAGCACATCCATCCCAACTATGCAATCGAAATCCCAAAGCATCAAACGGATCAAATTCGC
Organism: Dorcoceras hygrometricum; assembly: GCA_001598015.1. NCBI lineage: Eukaryota > Viridiplantae > Streptophyta > Magnoliopsida > Lamiales > Gesneriaceae > Dorcoceras > Dorcoceras hygrometricum. The sequence continues at coordinate 199,529 of KV012815.1, forward strand.
TAACAAGACATGCTCACCAAACCTCAACACACCATTCAACAAAACCTCCTGGGAGAACAGGCTCATACCATCGGGGGTAGAAACAGAAATAGCATCGTGCAAAGGGACGGTACACAGACCATGCTCAGCAACAAATGAATCAGAAATAAACGAATTCGATGCACCGGTGTCAAACAACACACGAGCAGGAAAGTCAAAGACAATACATGTACCTCCAATCACCCGGCTCGGTGTCTCCTCCGCCTGCTCCCTCGTCATGGCGTTAACCTGAGCATGCTGGGGTCCTGGGAAGAAAGGCTGAGACGACTGCCCAAAACGCGATGGGCCAGGCTGCTGGAACGGCCTAAAAGGAGTCTCACCTAAACGGGGCTGCTGAAACTGTTGAAACTGCTGAGAACGACCCCTAGACTGACCCCCACGACCCTGAGGCTGGGTCGCGGTCTCCTGTGATCCAACTGACGGACACACTCTCGCAAAATGCCCGTACTGACCACAAAGGTTGCAGGAGCCCTGCACACCTACACACTGCGTGGAAGAATGCTTCCCACCACAAAAGCCACAAAACTCAGTCCGAGAACCGCTGCTACTCGAACTGCCTGAACCGGAAGACCCTGAACCAGACTTTTTCTTGAATTGCTGACCGCGAGGTCGGAACCTACCACGGCCAGATTGCTTAGCCATCTGCTGCTGCTGCTGAGGATAATGAGCGGACTGAGAACTCTGAGACGACTGAGCTCCCTGACCAACAGGTCTACCACCCTGCACTGCCTGCGCTACCTGTGCTCTGCACGTACGACGGCTCCTCATGCCCTCCTCAATGTGGATAGCAGTATCAACGGCCTCAGCATACGACTTGGGCTTGCTCGTCAAAACACTCTGGTAAAATTATTCAGTCAAGCCCTCCACGAATCTGGTACTCTTGGCCCTCTCCTGGCCAGCAACATGCGGAACATAAGCCAACAATGCAGAAAACTTGCGAGCATACTCACGCACAGTCATCGAGCCCTGCTCCAAAAACTCAAACTCCCGCTCACGGGCAGCCACATACGAATCGGGGATATACTCCTGCCTGAAGGTCTCACAAAAAGTGTCCCAAGTGATACCAACTCCAGTCTCCGCTAAGGTACTAGACGCACCTCGCCACCAACGCTCTGCGGCCTTCCTCAGCAAAAAGGTCACTAACCTCAACCGGAGTTCATCGTCATACTGAGCCCGATCAAAAAGATGAATGACGTTATGGAGCCACGAATCAGCATCCTCACTCGACTCATCGCCATTAAAGATAGGAGGGCTCATCCTCTGAAACTGAGCTATAACAACTTCCATTCTCTCAACCGGATCCGGCGGAGCCTCAGCTTCCCCCTCTTTGCTACTCTCACGAGTATGACTAGGAGCACTATACTGATCCTCGTTCTGACCTCCTGATTCCTGAAACTGCCCCCTACCTCTACCACGACGTCTAGGCGGCATCTAAAATACACTCAACAGGATCAAGCAGATAGAACAGATACATCATAGAAAGCATATAACACAAATATGCAGGCACGTAAGTCACATAAGTCAAGCACACGTAACACACAACACTGTGCCTAGACTCAAGTGTGATCAAAGGAATTGAGCTTATCCCAGCTTAAGCTCTGATACCAAAAATGTCAGGCCTCGTGCTCCAAACAGAGTAAAAACCCAAACACATGCGGAAGCTTAACAAAAAGTGGGTAAAATTTTCGCTTTTAGGCCCGACGGTTTAAAACATATAATTTAAAATAGAACGATACTCAAAATAAGTTCCCAGTTTACAAAACCAACAAAAGAAAGTATAGAATCAATACAAATAAACGTATCAGACTCCACA
>KV012815.1:202081-213126 GCA_001598015.1 Dorcoceras hygrometricum
GAGGGACATGGGGTCAAACCCCAGTACGGAGAGCAAAAGAAACAGCTAAGGAAATGCACAGGATAAAATGCAGATGCTATGCATGAGACACCTGATATCAACGGAAAGCTCGACCCTCAAGGGAGCTAAGGAACTTAAACATAGCTCCAAGAATCATCAACAACGAATAGTGGCCACGGGGTGTGTTCATAGTGTGGTAATGAGCCACTCGCCATGACACTACACCCAAATACCAGATGCATCAAACAGCTCAACCTGCTGTTGCCTCGCCCATGAACTGTGGTAGTTAACCACTCGGCGTATGGTGGCTAACGATCCCAGCAGGGAGATGAGAGTGCGGTATCGTCGCTCGCCCTCGCATCCTGGTAAGAATCAACAACAGCAATACAAGATACAAGACTGCAAAATACGATACGCAAGGGATCTGAAATATGTATGAACAAATGCGTGTATGCAACTCACATACAAACAGCTAGCATAAACACTAATGCTCAACAAACAATACACAGATAGGTTCACCGAAATATCCCAGCAGCCACGCATAATATCTCATGCCAATTCCAAGCTACATCAAGCTCAGATCCGTACCTTAATTCTTCTGAGCTATAATTAGCACACGTTGGTTACCACAAGGAATCCCGAAGACTCTGGTAAAAGCCTGATAAACACACGGCATACACAACATAAATCTAACGGGATGCTAAGCAAGCTCACGGCCGGGAGTCACACTCAACCAGCTGCCCAATATACCTCAACAGTTAAACGAGAAGCTTAAAACTATGGCTAGGAACAAGGTCTCTCTGAAGACCAGAACATAGTTCTACCCGGTCGACGCAACACTCGAACGGCAGCAACTTCGCATTCCTCGACTAGCCAATTACAGCTTCTAAAACTGGTGTAGGATGGTAGAGCTTCTCGAGAGGAGTCCAAAGCTACTTCGCACGAGCAAAACAACCACCGGAAATGACGGGAATCCACCGGAATAGCTCACGGTGAATAGTAACGAGGGTTTGAGAAACAGGGGTCGACAATCGGGGAAATATTTCTAAGTATGGGAACTCATAATCCACAACGAAGACCAAGTCTTGCTATTTATAAAACTCTTAACTGCTGCTACCAGCAAGAGCGCATTTCCACCGACAAAACTAGCAGGCGCAACAGTCGACGTATTCTCCACAATTAACGACCCTCGACTGCCAGCAGCAACAATAACAAAAGGGCTTCTAACGCTAAGCCAAAACGGCGTCGCCTAAAATCCACTGTTCCTACTGCCAGCAGTTGGACATCCACTTGCAAGACCAAAACAACATAAAACACTACCCCCTGCTGCTACCAGCAGCAACATCAATACGCGGCGTTGCAACTAACTCAAACGACGTCGCATCCTCTTTGCGTTACAGGAAGGTTGACCCGCGTTGAAAACCAGCAGGCATACAAATAACGCGATAACACCCATCGACGAACGACAGTAAAGTCTACGTCATCCACACAACGCTCAACAGTAATGCTTACGTCGACATATCAGTTATCAGCAGGTAACATAAACCATTGACTGGTTCCTCAAAACGACACCGCCTCTACTAACCCAAACGACGACGTCTTATACCTGCTACAGGAACTATCTGCTGACAGATATAAATCAACCGTTGCTTTCCAAAACGTCACCGTTTCGAAATCCTATAGCGCTCTCCGGCTGAAATCCACGTAAGCGCTACTGTCTCCAGCTACCAAAACAAAGAACAATGTGCGCTAAGCTACCAGCAGCAAAGCTTACGTCAGTGACTTTGATGCCAACATAAAGCATGACGTCATCAAAGCTATCACCAGCAGGAACCCAAATTTAAAAATAAGAAAATCACCAGAATCGTTCTAAGGAATGAAATCGACCCAAAAATGCCACTTAAACACCAATAGAGAGTCTAAACCACAAACCTCAAATCAACCGATTAATTTCCACAACTAATCTTACTTAACAGATTCAGGTCTCACATCCGGTGCTCTAGTATTTTAATGTTCAAGAACCCGAGGTATTGCACCTTATAGCAGCGAAAATTTTTATTTATCAGTAGCAGCGCTTGCTTGCATTAATTTCCTATTTTCGGTCCTAACAAGTGGTATCAGAGAAGGTTGTTCTTGAACGAGCATTTATTTTAAAACGCTTGAGCTATCTGTTTTAAAATGCTTTAAAATGCTTTAAAAGTGCTCTGATGGTATGCGGAAATTATTTCAGCTGCTGATGCTTTGTGTTTCTTTGAGCTTATGTTATAAAAGACAGGGAGAGTGATGTCTTTGTCTTTATTAATTTGAGCTATCTGCTTATGCATCAGTTTCAGTTTTTGTTTCGTTCGCCCTTTTTCAAAATCATAGCATATTGTTGCATATGGTCTTTTCCCAAAATATTTTTTGATTTTCAAAATCAAAATTCCTGCTCTCACGGTGTTTAGTGTGGCGGTGCAGGGAATGCTTTATTTAAAATAACGGAAGACCGGATTCTTTGTCTTTATTAATTTGAGCTATCTGCTTATGCATCAGTTTCAGTTTTTGTTTCGTTCGCCCTTTTTCAAAATCATAGCATATTGTTGCATATGGTCTTTTCCCAAAATATTTTTTGATTTTCAAAATCAAAATTCCTGCTCTCACGGTGTTTAGTGTGGCGGTGCAGGGAATGCTTTATTTAAAATAACGGAAGACCGGATTTCTACCCTTTTTGATTCCCTAAAAAAAGGGAGAGAATTGTTGTTTTCATGCATATGTTATTTGAGGTTTTGTGTAAATCAAAAAGGTAGAGATTGATGGATCTGGATAACAGATCCAGATCTGAGTTTTGAATTACACAAAACCTGTTATTGTGTTTTTAACGTTTCTCCCAAGTGTGCATATGTTAGCTGGAAATACAAAAAGAGAAGTTGAATCAGATACCGTAGCAGAACAAGAGCTGAAAACAGTAAAACGCGATTTCGGAGCCCTAAATGAAGGAATTTGGCCAAAAAGCAGCTTAGGTCATCAAACGAAGTTCAATGAGTTGTGCTCGTTGGACCGTTCCGGAGGGAGTAGCACTAGCCTCATGCGAAAATATGCAAGTTGGTTCAGATGTGCACGAAGGTGGATCAGCTGGAGCAAGTGAACCAGCTGGTGCGCAAAGATGGATCAGCTGGAGAAAAGATAAAGTTCACAGCTGGTTTGGTTTATCACTTAGACGACAGCTGGATTAGCAATGGAGACGTCCAAAGTTGTGTCAGTTGTTCGTAATTAGGCGGAGGCCAAATTAGACCAGCAACTATGATATTCGCTAAGGAGAAGATGGACCAGCTATGTTGAACCAGCTGGAATGATAAGAACCAGCTGGAGTGCTAAGGGGATGATGAACCTGCTGCAAGCGCTAAGGTATACATGGATCAGCTGTTGATGGAAGCCAAAGTGGAGTCTGATCAGACGTTGTTTAGTGAAGTCTAATCAGACGTTGATATCTGGACCAGCTGGTGCATGAAGATGTATTTCAGATGCTGTCCTGACAATGTTAATCAGTTGTTGCGCAAACGTAAATGATCAAAGAAGTCGATGTGAAGAGGAATCTGGAATCAGCGACGATGACGTCAGCATTTCTATTGGAGGAAGTTGTGATCAGCAACTATGACGTCAGCTTTATCAGCAGACAACAAGCTGCGATCAGCAACTATGACGTCAGCAATATCAGCAGACAACTAGATGGATCAGCGATGATAACGTCAGCAGTGATGTCATCACAATCAGCAGTTGAGCAAAAGCAATATCAGCAAGCTGTTAAAGATGAAACAGCAAGTTACTATTACAGAAGTTGCTGAAGATGAAACAGAAAGTTACTGTTGACGAATCTGTTGAAGAATCTGAAACAGACGAAGTAATCGAACAGAAGCTGTTGGCAGATACTATTACAGAAGCTGTTGGACATACCATTACAGTATCTGATGACAGCAACCATTGATCAGCTGTTGTTCAAAGTGAAGAAGAAGCGAATAGCTGATAACAAACGTTGATCAGGTGCAAGCGAAGCAGTTGATGAATTATATTATGAAGAATTACTAAAGTTGGATGTCAACTGCTGAGCCTAGTTCAAGTGTTGAAGACGACAAAAAGCCTGCAAAAGAAAATGACACAAGGATAACTCCCTGTCGGTACTTTACAGAACATATTTGAACGGGAAGAAAAGTGTGTCCAACGGATTAATTTGAACAGAGGCTTTATATACGAGAAGCGCCATTGAAGATGTCAGTTTTGTTAATGCACAGAAAAGAATAAATCAAAAGAAGACAACAATCAAAAAGGGAAGATGAACCCGAAGCGAAGCTGTTGACTATCAATCACAGAGAAGCTTATTGCAACAGTTGACAGCTGAGCTAATTTTAGCTTTCGTAGAGCAACTTCCCTAGCGTGTGAGAAACAGAGAAAAATAGAGAGTTCACATTGTAAAAATCTCACACACACAGATTCACTCGCATATTTTGAGAGATGTGCGTAATTGATTAGCGAGTGAATCACAAACAAAAATCAGATCCCGTTCAAGCACGAAGACGTTAAACTCTGTGTCTGTAGCTTTTCTCACATAGGCGTAAAACAAGTGAGTGACAGCCGAGGGCTGGTGGAGTCTAGGAGTTCTCGCAGCTGCTGGTTGCGGGATCGGGTCTGTACATGAGGTGTAGATCAAATCTTCTAGTGGAACCTTCCTGAAGAAGGAAGAAGGGGAGACGTAGGACATTGATGTCCGAACTTCCATAAACAAATAGCAGTGTATTGTATTCTGTTATTTATTCCGCATATGCACTTTAATATTAGCACGCACGCATACACTTCAGTTGCACACACAGTAGGCGAACAGATTTCTGTAAACAGAAATCTGTTTGTGCTGAGTTTTAAAATTAGGATTCAGTTCTGGTGTTTTCCGCATATTTTTATTACATACCAGATCTGTCTCCGGTGCTCTAGTATTTTAATGTTCAAGAACCCAAGGTATTGCACCTCTTTATAGCAGCGAAAATTTTTATTTATCAGTAGCAGCGCTTGCTTGCATTAATTTCCTATTTTCGGTCCTAACAAGTGTTATCAGAGCGGGTTGTTCTTGAACGAGCATTTATTTTAAAACGCTTGAGCTATCTGTTTTAAAATGCTTTAAAATTGCTCTGATGGTATGCGGAAATTATTTCAGCTGCTGATGCTTTGTGTTTCTTTGAGCTTATGTTATAAAAGACAGGGAGAGTGATGTCTTTGTCTTTATTAATTTGAGCTATCTGCTTATGCATCAGTTTCAGTTTTTGTTTCGTTCGCCCTTTTTCAAAATCATAGCATATTGTTGCATAAGGTCTTTTCCCAAAATCTGTTTTGATTTTCAAAATCAAAATTTCTGCTGTCACGGTTTTTTGTGTGGTAGTTCTCTGAGCGTGCAGATGGATAGTGACATGCTGATCTATCGAACTACCCTCTTTCGGACTTTTCAAGTGGTTACCATTTGTCGAGTGGATAAGTTCGAGGTCTTGGTTGTACTGATTAGTCCTCACTACTCGAAACGTCATTGACACTCTACATGATAGGCACCTCACTTTGACCCGTTTAACGACTCACTTGGGGTCATTAGGTGGTGGGATTAGGTGAGGTCCCGATTCATGTAGGAGTCGATGCTTCGTTGTCGAGGATTCATCGCTCGCTTTCATGCGTGGATATCCTATGCTATCTGAGGAGGTAATAGTGTATGAATCTCTGGCCAGAGTACTGGATGTGTTTTAGGTAAATGGGTTTGCCTAGTAACACTCGCGATGTCACTATTTGATCTCCAAGATGTATGCATAGTTATCGGATCTTTAGCGACTCTCGATTTACCAATGGTCGTTGATCTGATCGGGATATATGTGTTGAAAGGACCGTACTGTATGCTAACCACTACCAACTGGTTCTTGCAGGCACTATCAGTGATACCTAGGGGATCATGGGTCGATGTTGCTAGGCGCTTTACCATGTTCCGATGGGCAAGTCCGAAATTGTGATTTCGGAGTCACAACGGTTGTGGGCCCACGGCTAGCTGTATCCCTGAACCATTGAGGGTCACACAAGTACTGGATTCATGATTCCCGCATGGAAACTGAGCTCAATGTGTTGAGCATAGGGAGAGGATTTTAGGGAGTGCGACTTCCTAAAAGTCAACAGGGGTCAAATTGCGATTTCCCAAAAGTTGAGGGGCTAAACTGTAATTTTGGACTAGGTGATCTGAAAAATTGTTTTTCTCATCATAATATTCAGTTTTGGAAACTGAGTCGATCGGTCCGATCTGATCGTCGATCGGAGTTATGATGAAACCGCAGTGATTTAAATGAACCGAATGTTCATATGGACCTGGGCCAGACCCAAGTCCAATGGGCCGGTTCAAGCCCATCATGGGTCTATATGTTGATATGACCTTGGGCTACAATCACAACTAAAAAAACAACTCACCAACTCACATCAACCCTAGCATCCAACCTCACAAGCGTCGCCCACTCTCCCTAGACCACCTCACGGCCGCCGCCCCTACCGCCGACGCCTACCGCCGTCACAATCACACTAAAAAACAACTCACCAACTCACATCAACCCTAGCATCCAACCTCACAAGCGTCGCCCACTCTCCCTAGACCACCTCACGGCCGCCGCCCCTCCGCCGCGCCTCCGCCGTGATCGGACTTGTTCCGATCGTCTTTTCGAGGTGATTCCGTCCGTGATAAAATTTGTCAGCCCTTCAAGTACAGACTGACGGAGGATTATTGTTTCCGGTCGTGGACCTGATTAGGAGGATCTACCGCCGCCTACATTTCAAGAGCCAGAATTTCCTGTGAATCTGGTTGGAGCCAGGCGCCTAGACGCTAGTAAGGTAGCGATTCAAACATCCTATGTATGTTTATCGTTGGTTTTATGACATGTATTGTACGTTTCCGGGGCAAAATTTTAACTTTCGCTGCGCCCTCGGGAAACGTGATCCGGATCCGCCACTTTCGCCAACAGTGGTATCAGAGCCAAGGCTCGGATCCTTCAATACATTTTATTCCTGAATTGTATCGATTTCAATTATTTCAGAATCAACAAAACAAAAAAAATTTGGACAGACCGGCGCCGCCGCACGCTGCGGCCCATCGCGCGCGCGACACCATGCGCGCTGGCCGCACATGGTGGCCGGCCGGTGCCTGCTGCCTCGCTCCTGGTTGCGCGACGGCTGGGCGCAACGTGTGCAATCTGTGCGCCATGCTTGGCACACGGTGGTGGCTGGGCGCAACATGGCGCGGCCAGCGTGCGGCCGTGTGCCACGCTGCGTTGGCGGCGGCCGCTGTCGTGCGGCTGCCGTCCGGCGATCCTTGTGGCGATGCGATGGCTGTTCTGTATTCTAGGTTTTGTTTCGGGCTGTCCCGGGCAGCCCATGAAGTTTTCGGGCCAATATTCGATATTGGGCCGATTTTGGTCGGACCAAAATTGATTTTGAAATTTTTGAGATTTTGGGCCTAAAATTGTTTTAAGCCCAATTTGATGCAATTAAAATTAAAAAAATGTGGTTTTGTGGCCGCACATGGTGGCCGGCCGGTGCCTGCTGCCTCGCGCCTGGTTGCGCGACAGCTGGGCGCGACGTGCGCAATCTGTGCGCCATGCTTGGCTCACGGTGGTGGCTGGAAGATGCCGCGCATGGCGCGGCCAGCGTGCGGCCGTGTGCCGCACGCTGCATTGGCGGCGGCCGCCGTCCGACGATCCTCGTGGCGATGCGACGGCTGTTCTGTCTTCTAGGTTTTGTTTCGGGCATGTCCCGGGCAGCCCATGAAGTTTTCAGGCCAATATTCGATATTGGGGCGATTTTGGTCGGACCAAAATTGATTTTGAAATTTTTGAAGTTTTGGGCCTAAAATTGTTTTAAGCCAAATTTGATGCAATTAAAATTAACAAAATGTGATTTTGATTATAGGATATGATTTTATAATTAAAATATGATTTTGTTGATAAAATATGATTTTGTCGACGAAATGCGATTTTAGTTATAAAATATGATTTTATAATTAAAATTTGATTTTGTAGGTAAATATCAAATATGATTTGATTATTTAAATTTATGTCAATTAATTAGATTGATTGAATGTTTGGGATGATCGAGAGCCGTGCCCAATGTGTTATGTGTATGCTTTAGGTTTTGCGATTTTGGTTGTATATATATTGTTGATATCGTTTAAAAAGTGGGTCTGTTTGTGGCCCGTTCCCACGCCTACAAATTTGTATCCCAATGTGTCATGGCAATTTAATGTAAATTACTAGATTTAGTGGGAGGACATTTGAAGACGGTGGAGATGACGATCAAAGATATTGAAAACCGAAAATCTGTAAAACTGGAAGCAATTGTAGTAGGATTACATTGCATATTGCATTTCACCTAGGACTGGACCCAGGTCCGTGATTGGCAACCACGGACCGCATAGCTCTCGCGATCGATCATCCCAAAGTTATATATATTCGATATATGTTGAATCGCATGTTTTAAATTATGATTTAAAATTGAGGGGGTTATGTATGCTGGAAAGCTGTACACGTCATTGACACTTGTTGTGAGTCGGTTGGAACTCCCTTTAACGTTGGCTCATATTATTGGGGACGTTAAGGGGACCGTCCTTCACGACTCAACATTGATGGGTCATCTTGACACGTGATAGTAATCGACGTCATATTATTGGGCCCTTACTGGACGTGAGGTAAAATACATGGACGTTGCACCGGTTGAAATTGGACTCTACCTTTTGAGGATCATGGTTGGCTGATATTATTCGGGACCATGATCGCTTGATTGGACTCTGTGTACCCACTAAGGAAACTTGCTTTCTCGATTTCATTAGAGGATGATGAAATCGTTAAAATAGTGGGAGGGTAATTCATAAAACTAAATGACCTTGTTTTATGTCTTAGCGTTTTTCATATATAATTAGTAATGCATGTCTGTTTTTCTTTTCAGTATAAACTGCTTATAAAATGTCTTCAATCAAAAACCCACTCGCTGCTATACTGGATAGCAACAAGTTCACCGGTCTGAACTACCAAGACTGGCTTCGAAACCTCAAAATTGTGTTGGCTTCGGAGAAGCTCCTCTACACGCTATACAAGAGCCCTCCGAAGGAAGCTCCTGCCGATATCAGCCTTGAGGAGCTGACTAAGCTTAACAAATGGTGGGATGACGAGCTTAAGACTCGATGCTATATGATGGCATCGATGTCAAACGAAATGCAACGGCGCTTTGAGAAGACGGTGTATGCTGCTGACATACACCTTCATCTTAAGGAACTGTATGGGAAGAACTCTCGACATGAGAGGTTCACCACTGTCAAGGAGCTTATGACGAGCCGCATGAGCGATGGGACTTCGGTCCGCGAGCATGGGGTTCGTATGATTGGGCTCATTGAAAAGTTGATGGGCCTTGATATCACACTTCCACACGAGCTGTCTGTGGACTTGCTTCTCCTCTCACTACCCGCTGCATTCGACCCCTTTTTGGTCAACTTCAACATGAACAAGCTGGAAGCCACCCTTGAAAAGGTGGTTAACATGCTGGTCGTGTTTGAGGGGACCATAAATAAGGACAAGCCCGTCCGCCTTATGGGCTCTTCTTCCTCTGCGAAGAAAGGGCCCAAACACAAGGGCAAGAAGCGTTCTGCCCCTGCGAAGGAAGAAAAGCCCACCAAGAAGCTGAAGGCAAAGGCTTCCAAGCCAAACAAGACTGAGGATGTTTGCCACCACTTCCACAAGCCTGGGCATTGGAGGAGGAACTGCAAGGAGTACCTCGAGCAGTTGCAAACTGGAAAAGGTATGTTCTATATCGAAATAAATATGTCTCTTAATTCGACTTCTTGGGTACTTGATACCGGATTTGGATCTCATATCTGCAATGAATTGCAGGTGATGACAAGAAGCCGATGTCTTAGAGATGTGAGACCCACTTGAGGCTGGGCAATGGAGCAAGAGTTGCTGCAGTAGCTATAGGAGATGTTTATTTATTTCTGTCTTCAGATTTTAAGTTGTTATTGCGAAACGTTTTATTTGTTCCCGAATTGATAAAGAACATTATTTCTGTTTCTATGCTTGATAGTGATGGATATTCTTGTCATTTTTCTAATTCGATTTTCAATATATACAAGAATGAATGTTTGATTGGAATTGGGGAACGCGAAAACGACTTATACACCTTAAGATTAAATGCTGTTCCAACTCGCGATGTGGAAACACATACAACAACAATTAAAAGAAAATGTGATAGCTTGAACCCAGCACAACTTTGGCACGCTAGGCTAGGTCATATTTCCCTAAGTAGGATGAACAAGTTAGTTAGGAGTGACATGTTTGATTTATCAGACATTAACTCCCTACCGACTTGTAAGTCTTGTCTCAAGGGAAAGATGACTAAACAAACCCTTCAAGGGCAAGCCTGAACATGCTCAAGGCCCATTGGATTTGATCCATACTGATGTGTGTGGCCCACTTAGCATTGGTACTAAATACGATCACACATACTTCATCACCTTTACTGATGATTACTCTAGGTATGGGTACTTGTACTTGATGAAGCACAAGTCTGAGTCCTTTGAAAGGTTCAAAGATTTCAAGGCTGAAGTAGAAAATCAGCAAGGCAAAAGTATTAAAGCTCTTCGATCCGAACGAGGTGGTGAATACTTGAGTGCTGAATTTCAAGACTATCTAAAAGAGAATGGGATTCTCTCACAGTGGACCCCTCCGGCCACACCACAGCTCAATGGTGTAGCGGAGCGTCGTAATCGAACCCTGATGGACATGGTTCGATCTATGATGAGCTTCACTGAGCTTCCTACCTCGTTTTGGTGCTATGCGCTCGAAACGGCGGTAATGTTGTTGAACAATGTCCACACCAAGGCGGTGGACAAGACTCCATATGAGATATGGATGGGCAAACCACCCAAATACTCATACATGAGGATTTGGGGATGTCCTGCTTACGTGAAGCAGACAGTGGGAGATAAGCTGGATACTAGATCCATCTTATGCTACTTCATTGGG
>KV012815.1:213577-244888 GCA_001598015.1 Dorcoceras hygrometricum
GGTATTGACCTACAAGGCACGACTGGTCGCGAAAGGTTACACTCAAAGGCAAGGTGTTGACTATGATGAAACCTTCTCACCAGTCGCAATGTTCAAGTCAATTAGAATCTTACTAGCCATAGCCGCATGGTACGACTATGAGATATGGAAAATGGATGTGAAAACTGCGTTCCTTAATGGAAACATTAAGGAAGAGATCTATACGACACAGCCTGAGGGTTTCACATCTGTAGGAAGTGAGCATAAGGTATGCAAACTTCAGAGATCGATCTACGGTCTCAAACAAGCATCGAGGAGTTGGAACCTGAGATTCGATGAAACAATTAACTAATTTGGTTTCATCAAGAATCCCGAGGAGCCATGTGTGTATAAGAAGGTAGTTAAGAATGCTGTGACATTCCTTGTACTTTATGTTGATGAAATTCTACTCATTGGGAATGACGTAGGAATGCTGCACTCAACTAAAGTCTGGTTGTCTAGTAGATTCTCGATGAAGGACATGGGTGAAGCATCCTATATTCATGGAATACAGATCTATCGGGATAGATCGAAAAGGATGATCGGACTCACCCAAGCTACCTACATCGATACCATACTTAAGCGGTTCTCTATGGAAGATTCCAAAAGAGGACACCTACCTATGTGCCACGGGGTCACTCTATCTAAGTCTATGTGTCCCAAGACTGATGAGGAGATAGAGAGTATGACACGTGTGCCATATGCCTCGGCAATAGGTAGTATTATGTATGGCATGATCTCAACTAGATCGGATGTCGCATATGCTCTGAGTGTCACGAGCCGCTACCAGGCCAACCTCGGCCAAATGAATTGGAAGGCCGTGAAAAATATTCTTAAGTACTTACGAAGGACTAAGAATATGTTCATGGTCTATGGGGGTGGTGAACTGAAATTGGAAGGCTACACTGATTCTAGCTTCCAATGTGACGTGGATGATTCGAAGTCAACCTCTGGATTTGTATTCATGCTCAATGGTGGTGCTGTCTCTTGGAAGAGTTCCAAGAAAGACACCATCGCGGATTAAACCACTGAGGCTGAGTACATCGCAGCATCAGCTGTTGCTAAGGAGGCGGTTTGGATAAGGAATTTCGTCCAAGAGTTGGGCGTCATCCCTGATGGAGTTGGTCCAGTCCCGATCTACTGTGACAACACGGGTGCCGTTGCGCAAGCAAAGGAGCCTAGGTCTCACCAAAGATCCAAACATATACTGAGGAAATACCACATAATCCGGGATATTGTGGCTAGAGTTTACATAGCAGTTGAGAGAGTCGCCTCTGCAGACAACATTGCTGATCCACTTACGAAGCCCTTGCCAGGACCATTGTTTGAAAAACATCACGAAACAATGGAACTGCGTCTGATGAGTAGTTGGCTGTAGGTCAAGTGGGAGATTGTTAGAGTAGATGCCCAACTAGCCAACTTGTGGCATGTGGGTTTTATAGACTCTTGTGTATAACGATCTTTATTTATAAAATACGCATTTCTTTTATGGCAATCATTATTTTCATTATGATTATAATGTTAACAATTGTGTTGGATAAAGACCTAGAATGCACCATAGTGTATGTTAGATGTGATAGTGGATGTGATGGCTATCATGAAACATATCTAATAGTCACTCTTGTGTATAACGATCTTTATTTATAAAATACGCATTTCTTTTATGGCAATCATTATTTTCATTATGATTATAATGTTAACAATTGTGTTGGATAAAGACCTAGAATGCACCATAGTGTATGTTAGATGTGATAGTGGATGTGATGGCTATCATGAAACATATCTAATAGTCACTGTTCATTCTGAACACGTTTATGTTAGATGTGATAGTGGATGTGATGGCTATCATGAAACATATCTAATAGTCACTGTTCATTCTGAACACGTTCCTAGTCGATTGGGCCGTCAAAATGAGGATAAGGCCGCCCGAACTTGAGACTAGCATCTGTGATGTGAAGTACCATATTTCATTGGTAAGGAACATTGTGATGTTCTGAGCATGCAGATGGATAGTGACCTAGTGATCTATCGAACTACCCTCGTTCGGACTTTCCAAGTGGTTACCATGTGTCGAGTGGATAAGTCCGAGGTCTTGGTTGTACTGATTAGTCCTCACTACTCGAAACGTCATTGAGACTCTACATGATAGGCGCCTCACTTTGACCCGTTTACCAACTCACTTGAGGTCATTAGGTGGCGGGATTGGGTGAGGTCCCGATGCATGTAGGAGTCGATGCTTCGTTGTCGAGGATTCACCGCTCGCTTTCATGCGTGGATATCCTATGCTATCTGAGGAGGTAATAGTGTATGAATCTCTGGCCAGAGTACTGGATGTGTTTTAGGTAAATGGGTTTGCCTAGTAACACTCGCGATGTCACTATTTGATCTCCAAGATGTATGCATAGTTATCGGATCTTTAGCGACTCTCGATTTACCAATGGTCGTTGACCTGATCGGGATATATGTGTTGAAAGGACCGTACTGTACACTAACCACTACCAACTGGTTCTTGCAGGCACTATCAATGATACCTAGGGGATCATGGGGCGATGTTTCTAGGCGTTTTACCATGATCCGATGGGCAAGTCCGAAATTGTGATTTCGGAGTCACAACGGTTGTGGGCCCACGGCTAGCTGTATCCCTGAACCATTGAGGGTCACAAAGGTACTGAATTCATGATTCCCGCACAGAAACTGAGCTCAATGTGTTGAGCATAGGGAGAGGATTTTAGGGAGTGCGACTTCCTAAAAGTCAACAGAGGTCAAATTGCGATTTCCCAAAAGTTGAGGCGCTAAACTGTAATTTTGGACTAGGTGATCTGAAAAATTGTTTTTCGCATCATAATATTCAGTTTTGAAACTGAGTCGATCGATCCGATCTGATCGTCGATCGGAGTTATGATGAAACCACAGTGATTTAAATGAACCGAATGTTCATATGGACCTGGGCCAGACCCAAGTCCAATGGGCCGGTTCAAGCCCATCATGGGTCTATATGTTGATATGACCTAGGGCTACAATCACAACTAAAAAAACAACTCACCAACTCACATCAACCCTAGCCTCCAATCTCACAAGCGCCGCCCCCTCTCCCTCGACCACCTAACGGCCGCCGCCCC
Source organism: Dorcoceras hygrometricum (assembly GCA_001598015.1). Lineage (NCBI taxonomy): Eukaryota > Viridiplantae > Streptophyta > Magnoliopsida > Lamiales > Gesneriaceae > Dorcoceras > Dorcoceras hygrometricum. The sequence goes on from KV012815.1 coordinate 216,715, forward strand.
TCCGCCGCCGTGCCGTCACGCCGCCACCATGATCAGACTTGTTCCGATCTTCTTTTCGAGGTGATTCCATCCGTGGCAAAATTCGTCAGCTCTTCTAGTGCAGACTGACGGAGGATTCTTGTTTCCGGTCGTGGACCTGATTAGGAGGATCTACCGCCGCCTACAATTCAAGAGCCAGTTTCCTTGTGATTCTGGTTGGAGCCAGGCGCCTAGACGCCAGTAAGGTAACGATTCAAACATCCTATGTATGTTTATCGTTGGTTTTATGACATGTATTGTACGTTTCCGGGAAAATTTTAACTTCCACTGCGTCCCCGGGAAACGGGATCCGGATCCGCCACTTTCGCCAACAGTGACGGCCCAATCGACTAGGAACGTGTTCAGAATGAAAAGTGACTATTAGATGTGTTTCATGATAGCCATCACATCTAACATACACTATGGTGCATTCTAGGTCTTTATCCAACACAATTGTTAACATTATAATCATAATAAAGAATGCCATAAAAGAAATGCGTATTTCATAAATAAAGATCGTTATACACAAGAGTCTATAAAACCCACATGCCACAAGTTGGCTAGTTGAGCATCTACTCTAACAAATTCAGGGAAAGCTTTATTTAAAATAACGGGAAGACCGGATTTCTACCCTTTTTGATTCCCACAAAAAGGGAGAGAATTGTTGTTTTCATGCATATGTTATTTGAGGTTTTGTGTAAATCAAAAAGGGAGAGATTGATGGATCTGGATAACAGATCCAGATCTGAGTTTTGAATTACACAAAACCTGTTATTGTGTTTTTAACGTTTATACTAAGTGTGCAGATGTTAGCAGGAAATACAACAAGAGATGTTGAATCAGATACCGCAGCAGAACAAGAGCTTAAAACAGTAAAACGCGATTTCGGAGGCCTAAATGAAGGAATTTGGCCGAAAAGCAGCTTCGGTCATCAAAAGAAGTTCAATGAGTTGTGCTCGTTGGACCGTTCCGGAGGGAGTTGCACTGGTCTCATGCGAAAATATGCAAGTTGGTTCAGATGTGCGTGAAGATGGATCAGCTGGAGCAACTAAACCAGCTGGTGTGCAAAGATGGATCAGCTGGAGAAAAGATAAAGTTCACAGCTGGTTTGGTTTATCACTTAGACGGCAGCTGGATTAGCAATGGAGACGTCCAAAGTTGAGTCAGTTGTTCGTGATTAGGCGGAGGCCAAATTAGACCAGCAGCTGTGATATTCGTTAAGGAGAAGATGGACCAGTTGGAGAGTTAAGTTGAACCAGCTGGAACGATAAGAACCAGCTGGAGTGCTAAGGGGATGATGAACCAGCTTCAAGCGCTAAGGTATACATGGATCAGCTGTTGATGGAAGCCAAAGTGGAGTCTGATCAGACGTTGTTTAGTGAAGTCTGATCAGATACGACAACATTTTGCCTTCGCGCTAAGATTCAGTTGATGGTTTTTGCGATAGTAATAACCAGCAGGTACCTTTCTTAAGGGAAACCAGCAGGTAGCTACAGTGAAATTAAAAGAGAATCAGCTGTTGCGCATCAAGGATCAAAACCAGACGCTGGGAAGAGAATAAACCAGACGCAGCGCATAGCCAAAGAAAAACCAAAGTTGAAGAGAAGAAACAGAATAATTAAACCAAACGCAGTAGTTGAAGATACAACCAGTAGCGAAGCAGTGCACGATAAATTAGCAGATGAATCAATTAGCAGAAGTTGAGAAGAACAATAAATCAGCAGAAGATCAACAGAAGCTAACAGTTGTTAATGAAAGGCAAAAGCTGATAACAGACGTTGATCAGGTTCAAGCGAAGCAGTTTATGAATTATATTATGAAGAATTACTAAAGCTGGATGTGAACTGCTGAGCCTAGTTCAAGTGTTGAAGACGACAAAAAGCCTAGCAAAAGAAAAGGACACAAGGACAACTCCCTGTCGGTACTTTACAGAACATATTTGAAAGGGAAGAAAAGTGTGTCCAACGGATTAATTTGAACATAGGCTTTATATACGAGAAGCGCCATTGAAGATGTCGTTGTTGTTAATGCACAGAAAAGATTAAATCAAAAGAAGACAATAATCAAAAAGGGAAGATGAACCAGAAGCGAAGCTGTTGACTATCAATCACAGAGAAGCTTATTGCAACAGTTGACAGCTGAGCTAATTTTAGCTTTCGTAGAGCAACTTCCCTAGTGTGTGAGAAACAGAGAAAAACAGATAGTTCACATTGTAAAAATCTCACACACACAGATTCACTAGCATATTTTGAGAGATGTGCGTAATTGATTAGCGAGTGAATCACAAACAAAAATCAGATCCCGTCCAAGCACGAAGACGTTAAACTCTGTGTCTGTAGCCTTTCTCACATAGGCGTAAAACAAGTGAGTGACAGCCGAGGGCTGGTGGAGTCTAGGAGTTCTCGCAGCTGCTGGTTGCGGGATCGGGTCTGTACATGAGGTGTAGATCAAATCTTCCAGTGGAACCTTCCTGAAGAAGGAAGAAGGGGGACGTAGGACATTGATGTCCGAACTTCCATAAACAAATAGCAGTGTATTGTATTCTGTTATTTATTCCGCATATGCACTTTAATATTAGCACAAAGGCATAAACTTCAGTTGCACACACAGTAGTCGAACAGATCTCTGTAAACAGAAATCTGTTTGTGCTGAGTTTTAAAATTAGGATTCAGTTCTGGTGTTTTCCGCATGTTTTTATTACATACCAGATCTGTCTCCGATGCTCTAGTATTTTAATGCTCAAGAACCCGAGGTATTGCACCTCTTCATAGCAGCGAAAATTTTTATTTATCAGTAGCAGCGCTTGCTTGAATAATTTCCTATTTTCGGTCGTAACAAGTGGTATCAGAGCAGGTTGTTCTTGAATGAGCATTTATTTTAAAACGCTTGAGCTATCTGTTTTAAATGCTTTAAAATGCTTTAAAAGTGCTCTGATGGTATGCGGAAATTATTTCAGCTGCTGATGCTTTGTGTTTCTTTGAGCATATGTTATAAAAGACACGGAGAGTGATGTCTTTGTCTTTATTAATTTGAGCTATCTGCTTATGCATCAGTTTCAGTTTTTGTTTCGTTCGCTCTTTTTCAAAATCATAGCATATTGTTCCATATGGTCTTTTCCCAAAATCTGTTTTGATTTTCAAAATAAAAATTTCTGCTGTCACAGTGTTTAGTGTGGCGGTGCAGGGAATGCTTTATTTAAAATAACGGGAAGACCGGATTTCTATCCTTTTTGATTCCCAAAAAAAGGGAGAGAATTGTTGTTTTCATGCATATGTTATTTGAGGTTTTGTGTAAATCAAAAAGGGAGAGATTGATGGATCTGGATAATAGATCCAGATCTGAGTTTTGAATTACACAAAACCTGTTATTGTGTTTTTAACGTTTCTACCAAGTGTGCAGATGTTAGCTGGAAATACAACAAGAGAAGTTGAATCAGATACCGTAGGAGAACAAGAGCTGAAAACAGTAAAACGCGATTTCGGAAGCCTAAATGAAGGAATTTGGCCGAAAAGCAGCTTAGGTCATCAAACGAAGTTCAATGAGTTGTGCTCGTTGGACCGTTCTGGAGGGAGTAGCACTGGTCTCATGCGAAAATATGCAAGTTGGTTCAGATGTGCGCGAAGATGGATCAGCTGGAGCAATTGAACCAGCTGGTGCGCAAAGATGGATAAGCTGGAGAAAAGATAAAGTTCACAGCTGGTTTGGTTTATCACTTAGACGGCAGCTGGATTAGCAATGGAGACGTCCAAAGTTGAGTCAGTTGTTCGTAATTAGACGGAGGCCAAATTAGACCAGCAGATGTGATATTCGCTAAGGAGAAGATGGACCAGCTGGAGAGATAAATTGAACCAGCTGCAACGATAAGAACCAGCTGGAGTGCTAAGGGGATGATGAACTAGCTGCAAGCGCTAAGGTATACATGGATCAGCTGTTGATGGAAGCCAAAGTGGAGTCTGATTAGACGTTGTTTAGTGAAGTCTGATCAGACATTGATATCTGGACCAGCTGGTGCATGAAGATGTATTTCAGATGCTGTCCAGACAATGTTAATTAGCTGTTGCGCAAACGTAAATGATCAAAGAAGTCGATGTGAAGAGGAATCTGGAATCAGCGACGATGACGTCAGCATTTCTATTGGAGGAAGTTGTGATCAGCAACTATGACGTCAGCTTTATCAGCAGACAACAAGCTGTGATCAGCAACTATGACGTCAGCAATATCAGCAGACAACTAGATGGATCAGTGATGATGATGTTAGCAGTGATGTCATTACAATCAGTAGTTGAGCAAAAGCAATATCAGCAAGTTGTTAAAGATGAAACAGCAAGTTACTATTACAGAAGCTCCTGAAGATGAAACAGCAAGTTACTGTTGACGAAGCTGTTGAAGAATCTGAAACAGACGAAGTAATCGAACAGAAGCTGTTGGCAGATACTATTACAGAAGCTGTTGGACATACCATTACAGTATCTGATGACAGCAACCATTGATCAGCTATTGTTCAAAGTGAAGAAGAAGCGAATAGCTGATAACAAACGTTGATCAGGTGCAAGCGAAGCAGTTGACGAATTATATTATGAAGAATTAATAAAGCTGGATGTCAACTGCTGAGTCTAGTTCAAGTGTTGAAGACGACAAAAAGCCTTCAAAAGAAAAGGACACAAGGACAACTCACTGTCGGTACTTTACAGAACATATTTGAACGGGAAGAAAAGTGTGTCCAACGGACTAATTTGAACAGAGGCTTTATATACGAGAAATGCCATAGAAGATGTCGTTGTTGTTAATGCACAGAAAATATTAAATCAAAAGAAGACAACAATCAAAAAGGGAAGATGAACCAGAAGCGAAGCTGTTGACTATCAATCACAGAGAAGCTTATTGCAACAGTTGACAGCTGAGCTAATTTTAGCTTTCGTAGAGCAACTTCCCTAGTGTGTGATAAAAAGAGAAAAATGGAGAGTCCACATTGTAAAAATCTCACACACACAGATTCACTCGCATATTTTGAGAGATGTGCGTAATTGATTAGCGAGTGAATCACAAACAAAAATCAGATCCCGTCCAAGCACGAAGACGTTAAACTCTGTGTCTGTAGCCTTTCTCACATAGGCATAAAACAAGTGAGTGACAGTCGAGGACTGGTGGAGTCTAGGAATTCTCGCAGCTGCTGGTTGCGGGATCAAGTCTGTACATGAGGTGTAGATCCAATCTTCCAGTGGAACCTTCCTGAAGAAGGAAGAAGGGGAGACGTAGGACATTGATATCCGAACTTCCATACACAAATAGCAGTGTATTTTATTCTGTTATTTATTCCGCATATGCACTTTAATATTAGCACGCACGCATACACTTCAGTTGCACACACAGTAGTCGAACAGATTTCTGTAAACAGAAATCTGTTTGTGCTGAGTTTTAAAATTAGAATTCAGTTCTGGTGTTTTCCGTATGTTTTTATTACATACCAGATCTGTCTCCGGTGCTCTAGTATTTTAATGTTCAAGAATCCGAGGTATTGCACCTATTTATAACAGCGAAAATTTTTATTTATCAGTAGCAGCGCTTGCTTGCATTAATTTCCTATTTTCGGTCCTAACAATTACAGAGCAAGCAGAGTACATCAGATTAGAGATTAGAATTGTTTGATTCAGACTTAGGAACAGTGTTCTTTCAGAATTCGCTAACATCTCAGACATGACAGAGTAATGGCGATATTTCAGATATGACAAAGATACATAAAGAGAGTAACTTTCAGATTTCTATATCAAAACAGTTGTGAGCTTCGAACCACCTCAGATGTTATAAAGATTATTTGAGGAGAATCAATGGTCATGATTTAATCGTATAAAAGCCTGGAATTAAGGAGACAAAATCAGAGCTATTTTGTGTAAAATTGCACAGTGAGCAGAATGCTTGATACGATGATTACCCGCTTTGGAATATAAGTCAATTTAGCCCTGACGAGCGCAGGTTTCCTTTTGTATGAAATTAATGGAGCATTAAATGCTATGATACGATGAAGATATGCAAAGGAGCTTATCTCTACTGGCTACATTTGAAGACAAAGAGTATAAAAGGCTGAAGAATTCAAATGAAGAAGTCTTCTGCTCCTCTCCACCATCAGTGATTCACAACGCTTATTCTTTGTCATCGAGTATTGGAACCATTCATTGCAAAAATATTCTAAGTCCAGTATTACAACTCGGAGAACATTCAAGTTCAGCCCTCATAGAGTTATCTTCTGGTTTATATTTGTAAACAGTTCTTGTTGATAAAAGAACCAGAAGATCTACAGTACTCAATAGCATCGTATTTCATTGTAATATTCATTTTTGAGTCTCTAACGAACTTGCTGTGTGAAGCAGTTCAAGAAATCAAGTTGTTTGTAATCATCAGTGTATCCGCGTTAGTTGGATTTGCTAGGAGTTCACTTGGAGCGAGGCTCGGTGACTGGGTGTAGACAGAAGCTGTGTGCATCAAATTCTTCTAGTGGAACCTTCCTGCAAAGGATGAACGGGAGAAATAGGATCTTCAGATCCGAACTTCCATAAACAAACTCTGAACCTTGCACTTTCAATTTACAGCATCGCATTTATATTTATACTGTTCACTGATCGATCGACTTATTTCCACACATTATTTGTTAGTCGAGAAATCAGACATGGGACTGAGATACCTCAGATCTGGTAACTCGGATCTGAGTTAAGCGAGGCGCTTATAAAATCATTTTAAGGTTTCGAAAATTTTAAAATATCTAAGGAGTTCATTCAACCCCCCCCCCCCTTCTGAACTCCTATGGATGTTTTCGATTCATATTTATCCTATCAATATTTCTCCCATTGTTTGTCGGAATCAAAAAGGGTTTGAAATCTTGTCTCCCCCTTAAGGTTAAAACAAACCTCCCCCTAAACAGAGCATGGGGTAATTTATTTTTGAAATTAAAATATTTTGAGGAAACAGTTTGTGAAAACGGTATGCATGTATGAGATTTTAAACACAAAATCTATGTCACTGTGAAAGTCTCATCTATCCAGATTAAAGGATAAATGGTCATTGAATTCATAAAATCTCTTCCGCTTCTCTCAAGCACTGTTATAGTCGCTATTATTTCAACGAAACCAACGTAAGGGGTCTTGACGTCCACAGATCTCGCGCAATCTGTCAGATTGACAGAAGAGATGTTGCCGCTCTTTCCTTTCGAGAAATTGCTCTGCAATTCAATAGTCATTACTCCCCCATATCTTTATAGAGTGATTTATGAGAGCCTTAAAAAATTTGGCAAGACAAGTTATCGACTGAAAGGACTATCAGAGAATGAGATATTTTAAAACTGTTTTAAAAATTTTCGAAAAAAAATACACATTTCAATAACCTGCTCTGATACCAATTTTTGTTCACGTTACACGGGGTACCAGATCGCAAAAGCGCTCGATACCAATTGTTGGGATCGAAAAACCGGGGTTGTTCGTGATCTCAGCCAAAACTCACGTCGGCTCTCACATAGTCGAAACACCAACCCTGTAAGTACGTGCCGTAAAAATTTTGGATGTTCGGAAATCAACAACGCAACTTGTGAAACCAGATCACCGTGAATCTGGACCAACAGCTCTGCGAGCTGGTCTAGATTACCAGCTTCTTTGCAAGCTGTTTGAACACGAGCAATCTGGTTTCTTTAACTTTGAGCTGCAATAGCTCAGTATTCTTGAATGGTAGTGCACCGAGACACAGATTGAGTTATGAATTAAAATCATGCGTAAGCAACTCAAACTGGACTCTTATAATCGAATCTTTTTAAACAGTTTTGTGCTTATTAAACAATCATGCTATGCGTATGAATGTAAGTGCGGAAAACAGTAAAGAAATTACGCTGCAATTTGTTTATGAAAGTTCGGAGCTGAATCTCCTACGTCTCCCCTTCTTCCTCAATGGAAGGTTTCCACTAGAAGACTTTGAATACAACGACCCTCGCTGCAACCCACTCCTACGACCAGCAGCCGCAAGAACTCCTAGAAACACGATTACACACTAAGCCCGCAAGTTGTGTGTCTAACATCACTTCTTTTATGCCTCAGTGAGAAAGGCTACACACACTTTTTTAACGTCTCAGTGCAAAATACAACTAGAATTGTTTAACGTCTATGTCCAAAGACTACAATGGAGATTTTTTTTAATTACATTCACTCTAATCTGTTTCGCTCAACTCTAGAATGTGAGTGAATGTATATGGGTGTGAGATTTACAGTGTAAGTACAATCTCTCAAGGATAAAATCTCACACACTGGGAAGTGCTCCTATCTGAGCTGGTTTGCCAATGTCTTCCCAGAGCTTGTACTGTCGACGTGATTGCTCATTTAAGTCCATCAGTGCATTAGCTCAAACCTAAGAACTGAACCATCTTGCACTCCAGCTGCCACATAGTGTGCAAACCTGTGACGAGCACTGCTATGTGTTGTGTGTTACTCTATTTTCTGTTCTGAACTTGCACAACACTCTCTCTTCTCTCTCTTCGCATGATATGATTGTATTCTACTCTTGATATATATAGCCTGATGTGGATATTTGTCCGTTGGACACTAAGTAGTAGCCGTTGAAAAGTCTTCTGACACTGTTGTACTTTACGTCCTTTGTCATTTAATGCTTCTACAGGCTTTTCGGCTTTTAGCATGCGAGCACTGTTCTGAGAATACAACCCAGCAAATCGAGTTGAACACTGAAAATTAGTCTGCGTAAAGTCTTGTGTTCAAATCGCTTTGCTTGTCGTTTTGTCCAATTCTGCTCTTGAACTCTGCTTCTGCTTGCTGAGCTGGTTTTGTGAGACCTGAATTTGTATAAGAGATTAATTGTTGAATTAATCGGTTTTTAGAGATTTCTGGTTGTGAGATCTGGTTTTGTTGTGGAAGCTGGTCTGTGGTGAATCCAGTCGCAACGTTTAAGTGGTAGCGCGAGATTCCAATACGCCGTCGTTTTTATGAAATCTGGATGCATTGTTTTGCTTGTCGTTTTGTCCAATTCTGCTCTTGAACTCTGCTTCTGCTTGCTGAGCTGGTTTTGTGAGACCTGAATTTGTATAAGAGATTAATTGTTGAATTAATCGGTTTTTAGAGATTTCTGGTTGTGAGATCTGGTTTTGTTGTGGAAGCTGGTCTGTGGTGAATCCAGTCGCAACGTTTAAGTGGTAGCGCGAGATTCCAATACGCCGTCGTTTTTATGAAATCTGGATGCATTGTGTTTTGTGAAGTCTGGTAGCGTGTTTGTAACCAGCCGCTGCTTTATTTTGGTTGTTGAGGGCAAAACGATAGCGTTTTGATAAGTTGGATACGGCACCATTTGGATTAGTTGCTGCGACGCCGTTTTGGATATTGCGACTGGTACCAGCTGGGAGCAAACGTCAACGATGGTCAACTCTACTATAGCTTACGTCTGGTTGTTTTGCGTGAGAGCTAGCGACTAGATGACGTAGGTTGTGCGTCGTCGTTTTGGTTAGCGCTAAGGAATCCAGTCGATGGGTTAGCGACCAGCTGTTGGGTCTGTGCGACGTCATTTACGTAAGTTGGAACACAGCGTTTTTATGCAACGACTGGTACTAGCTTTTGGTTTGTGGAGCATTTAGTCGTTGGATTGTCCAGCTTTTGGGTTTGAGGACCAGTCGCAAGTAGCGAGTGACGTGTCACTTTGCGACGTCGTTTTGTGTTGTTGAGATTTATTAGTTATGGGATTCAGCAGCTGTTGGTTGTCGCAACTTCTGGTTTTGTCGGTGGACTTCTTTTACCAGTTTTTACGCGTGTATTTAAGGAAGACTTGGTCTTTGATTTCAAGCACCAGATCCCATACTTAGCGAAATATTCTCTCAATTGTCGACCTCTGTTCTTCGAACCATAGTACTGTTCACCGTTTATTTTATCCGGTGATTCCCATCGTTTCCGGCCATTGTTTGATATGTTTGAGGTAGCGTTGGACTCATCTAGAGAAACTCCCCCTCTCTATACCACTCTTGGAGGCTGTCGTTGGCTAGAGCAAAATCGCGAAGTTGAATATTCCTGTTAGTGGTATTGTTGGAATCAGCTGCTGGTGTGAGCGTATGACTCCCAGCCGTGCTTCTGTGTATTAGCGTCCCTGGAGAATATTGCCCTGTGTGTTTCGGCAGGTTGTCATTCAAATTTCTTGGGACCTTTGCGGTGATAATTGTTACACAGAAGTCTAAGGTATGGATTTGAGCTTGATGTAGCTGGGAATTGGTGTGAGATTGAATGATAGATGGCTGTTGTGCATTGCCGTGGATGTTGCTGTGTGCATATGTGATTGCTGTTGATTTTAGTTGCTATGTCTATTCATACACGCATTTCCCATATTGCATTCATATTTCTGTTGCAGCCATTGCTTTGTATCTCGTTGTATTGCTGTTGTTTCTTACCAGGATGCAAGGGCGAGCGGCAATACCAAACTCTCATATCCCTGCTGGGATTGTTAGCCACCATGCGCCGAGTGATTAACTACCACAGTTCATGGGCGAGGCAACGGCAGGTTGAGTTGTTTGTTGCATCTGGTATTCGGGTGGAGTGTCAAGGCGAGTGGCTCATTACCACACTTTGAACTCACCCCGTGGCCACTGATTCGTTGCTGATCTCGTGGAGCTATGTTTGAGTTCCTTGGCTACCTTGTTGGTTGTAGCTTTCAGCTGTTATCCGGTGTCTCATGCATAGCATCTGCATTTTATTTATGCATTCTTTTAGCTATTTCAGTTGCTCTCCGTATTGGGGTTTGACCCATGTCCCTCTAGGGCTTGGTTGTTTTTCCTTGTTGTGTTGTTTTCAGGGAACCCAGGTTTTACAGCTGGTCAAGGGTTTAACCCAGCTGGTGGTGCCCCAGGAGGTGGTTAGAGTATCCCAGTGGCGTATAGCATATTTATATGTATCAGTACAGTTAGCCAGGGGATGCCCTGTGCTTTGGTGTTGTATTATGTTGTTGGCGTCTGATACATGTTGTTGTTTCTGTTGTTATGCTATACTGTTGGTTGTTTTTATAAACTGGGGTATATTTTGAGTATTGCATTATTTTAAATTATATTGTTTTAAACCGTCAGGCCAAAAGCGAAAATTTTACCCGCTTTTTGATAGCTTTCGCATGTGTTTGTGTGTTTTTACTCTGATATGAGCACGAGGCCTGACAGGTTTGACCTTAACCAGCTTGGTTCTTTGCACCGGCTTGTAGATTTTATGGAATCTGTTATGATAATTGAGCTGGTTTTGTCTTCGAGTTGGTTGCTTCATCGAGCTGTTCAACGCTCTCTTCTTATTCTCTCATTTGAACCGCTCTTGAGCTGATCTTAATCATCGTCAGATCTTTGAGTTCCTCTATCTAGCAAAGTTATTTCCCATTTTATGATTGTTCATGACTTTTCTAGATAGAGTCCCTCCTTTCTTGATCTGCTCTTGAAAATCTTGTCCAGCTGGTTAAGGACCTTAACCAGCTGGTCTCTAATTTTCCATCTGTATCTGGACAGATGCTTCATTTGAGCTGTTCTCCAGCTGGTCTGCTTCAGAGTTCTTCTGGATGAATGCTGAGTTGTAGCAGTGTGCCCATTCAGCTCGCATCTACCCATACCAGCTTGGCTCAATTGAGACTAATCGAGTACCCCGACATAAAGATTCTTCCTCATCTCCGTCTACGGGGTTCACCTCGAGCTCGTTTAGCCTCTCACTAGAACAGCTTGACCCTGCACTTGAACACCACATTTGTACACTGCACTTGATTTGCGCTTGAGCCGTTCTGCACTTCAATATTCTGCGCTTGAACACTGCTCTTCTTATTATTCTGTGCTTGATCTTCGTGCTGCTCCAGCTCCAAGCTGGTGAACCAGCTTGGTGTTCCCTGCACTTTGTAAGTAAACAACTGAACCAGTTTGGACGTCCCCTTACTGTTCCAACTCGATATCTTCGACCAGTCCAGCTCAGGCATCCCCTCACTGTTCCAATTTGGATATCTTCATGTCTACTCCAGTAGGGCCGGATGGACCTGCGGGTGGTCCAACCGGCGGGGCTCCAGCCATGGGCGGCCGAAGTGAAGGAGCCACGGGCGTCGCGTGTGTTGGCATGTGGCTAGGGTTTTGCATGTGCATTGGGCGGTTCGGTTGGGTCGGTGGGTCGGTTCAATCAGATCGAGTCGAGTCAATCAAGGGTCGGGTCAAATATTTTAAGTCTGGTTTGAGTTATTTTATTCTTGGGCTGGGTGTTTTAATTTTAAAAGATTAAGTCTAATTTTTAGCGTATTGGGTCGAATATTTTAAAGTAAAAATTTTAAGTCAAAATTCTTTTGATTTATGGCCCTTATACTTTTATTAATTTTAAAGTCAAATTTTTGGTCAATGGGACTGTTATTTAGTCAAATTTTGGTATTTGGTAAATTATTAGAGTTTAATTTTAAAGTTTAATGGGTCAAGTCATGTTAGGGTTAAGTTTCATTTTAAGGTTAAATCTAAGTTTTTGGGCTTAGAAGTAGTGGGCCAAGCACCTGAACCAGTCCTTGACCAGAGTAGAAAATATAGAAGCCCGTGAATATATATTTAATTATATATATAGTATTTTATGTATATGAATATGATGATGTTTTATGTGAAAGAATTAAATATAATTGACGAGCTAAGCCTTTTAAATTCCATGTTTTTTTACGAAATGCACGCATCATGAAAGTATTATAAATGTTAAGGCATGAAAGAAAAGAAAAATATTTTTGATGGATTGAAGTGATTTGTGGCAAGTTTACGATGAGCTGAATCAGGATATCGGGCCCGATGAACCTCTGTTCATGTTATTACGAGCTTATGGATCCATGTGTTCACGACATGGTGAATTGGCAGCATAGAGGTGTGAGGGATCCCGAGGTAAGGTCGAGTGAACCGAATCGCCACGTACGTTGGTTTCTTATTATTGATCAATCGTTTATGTTATGGCTCATACTTCATGGATACGACTCACACGTTTTTATGTACGCTATGCCATGCCTTATTATGTTATGATATACAATGTAATGTTACGACTGATTTATGAACGATGTTTCACAATCATTCAGAATGCATGTTTTTAAGTTTATTTTACGATATGCAATGTGATTGCATGCGGTTTTATTATACGTACTTCGTTATTATCAGATCGAGCATGCTGGGTCTTTAAGCTCACTAAATTTAAATGGTGCAGGTGATGATCCTCTTGATTTTTATCCCAACATGTGGTGAGGACCTCTGAGCGCCCGTTGCAGCTGTTACCCCATGACCACTCCTTATGTTTTTGTTTGATGAGACATGTTCAGATTTCACATTTTATTTACTCTGATTTTAAGACAAAATGAATGATTTAACGTTTTGAGATATTTATTCATTTATGTTTTAAAATAATGTCGAGAAAACTTTTTGAAGGGACGAGTTATACTTTTTAGATTGTTTATTCCATACTTTATTGTTACTAAAAAAATTTCTAGAGTCTGGTTCGTTTCAAATGGTATCATAGCGGTGGTTCTGGTGGGGTACTAGCCTGCTGCGTGGAGCTCAGAAGTCGCACTGCCCAGTCTGTAAGTTTAGAGTTTTACGATTCATGTTTATTTTCGCATGATGCATGTTCTATTTTCAGCACTAGTTTTACCTTAAGAGATTAAGAGTTAGACGCTTAGTCATGCACTTAGATTTACATGAAAGGTTTTGTGTGCCAGTATGTCTCCCAGACGCAATAGGAACCGGCAGAGTGATAGTACGCCTCCTCCTCCTCCCCCACCTCCACAGATGACGTCATATGAGAGGTCTAGTGAGGATATGCTAGCCAGGATTACCAGGATGTTGGAGAGACAGACGGATCGTCCTGGGAAGTCGCATGAGGAGGAAGTGGCTGAGAGGTTCCGCAAGCAGGGTGTTGGTACTACGGATCCACTGGTTGCTGAGGAGTGGATCCGTTCGCTGGAGACCGTCTTTGCCTATATGGGTCTTCTGGATGCCTATAAGGTCCGATGCGCCATCTTCATGATGAAGGGGGATGCAGCTCTCTGGTGGGAGAGCATTGTGGTTGGTTTGATTCTGGAGAGCTTGACCTGGGAGAGGTTCAAGGTTGTTTTCTTTGAGAAGTATTTCATTGCAGACGCCAGGAGCCAGCTGATCAGGGAGTTTATGAGTCTCCGCCAAAGAGACAAGTCTGTGGCCGAGTATGTGCGGCAGTTCGAGCGGGGGTGTCACTTTGTGCCCTCGATCGCGCATGTGGAGAGCGAGAAGCTGAGACAGTTTACAAATGGTTTGAGACTAGACATCCACCACGATGTAAATATGGCGGACATGGCTACGTATATGACAGTAGTGAACATGGCGTATCGGTTGAGAGGGGCCGGAAGGACATGAGGATGACTTCCAGAGGAAGCAACAGTTACACCATCCAGTTAGAGGACAGTCTTCGCAGCAGCCAGCGAAGAGATCATTTCAGGGGCCTCCTAAGGGCCCACTCCCTAGGGGCCACAACAGCAGAGACCGCAGGGCCAGCAGAGGCCACAGCAGCAGGGGGCTGATGCCCCTAGACTTGGAGGGACACCGATCTGCAAGGAGTGCCATAAACAGCATTCAGGAGCTTGCATGGCGGGATCAGGCAGGTGATATCACTTCAAGGAGCCAGGGCATATTTCTAGGGATTGCCCTAAGAAGAAAAAGGACACAGGTCGAGTTTTTGTGATGCAGGCGGAGGCAGCAGACCCAGACACGACACTGCTCACAGGTATTCTGCTTTATAATTTCCGCCATTTCTGTGACCTTGGAACTTTGGTATTCATTGTGCTCTAAATTGCATGCTGAGTAGAACACTGCTAGGAAATTATGTGCCTCAGGGTGTTGGGTTGAATTCGAGTAAGACAGTTAGACCTTCTATGACTTACCTTGAGAACTTTGACGGGTAGGACTAGCGAACTTAGAAATGTTTTAGGCATCTAAACTGTTTTTGGGAATCTAGATTAATTGTAAACGTGTGCCTAAGTGACGTTTCGATTTCAGAAGAGATCCGTGTTTTGGGGGTCACTACCCTTGCCTTGCTAGACTCAGGGGCGACTCACTCGTTCATCTTGAGTGCATTTATTCAGAGGATGGTTATTACTCCGGAGAGCTTGGGCGTGTCTCTCGCAGTGACGATTCCGTCAGGAGAGGAGATATCGATGGCCAGTGTGGTTTAGAGATTGGTGATGATGTTCTAGGACCATGCGGTCAGGGCCGACTTGATCGTTTTGCCGATGTCAGGATTTGACCTCATCCTAGGTATGGACTGGTTGATAGAGTTTGGAGAAGTAATTGATTTCTAGCGGAGGTCAGTGACGATCAGGCCGCCATGGCAGGAGACTTTCCTATTCGAGGCAGCAAGGAGACCGCATAAGCCGAGGTTTATATCTTTTCTACAGGCCAGAAAGTTAGTTGAGCTTAGATGTCAGGCGTTCTTGGCCAGTGTTACCACTTCAGGAGGTACAACAGTCCCTTCACTGTCTTATGTGGAGGTAGTCAGGGACTTTGCAGATGTTTTCCCTGATGACGTTGTGGGAATTCCACCGGAGAGAGAGGTGGAGTTTTTGATTGAGCTGATGCCATGTACAGTGCTGATCTCTGAGGCACCATACCAAATGGCTCCTACCGAGATGAAGGAGCTGAAGGAGCAGATTCAGAAGTTGCTCGACAAGGAATTTATTCGCCCTAGCTTTTCTCCATGAGACGCGCCAATTCTGTTTGTGAAGAAGAAGGATGGCAGTATGAGGTTGTACATCGACTACCGGGAGTTGAACCGCGTTACAGTGAAGAACAAGTATCCACTCCCTAGGATCGAGGACTTGTTTGATCAGTTTCAGGGAGCTTTGGTTTTCTCCAAGATCGACTTGAGATCTAGGTACCATCAGTTGAGGGTTACAGAGGAGGATGTGTCCAAGACTACATTTCGGACACGATACGGCCACTACGTGTTTTTGGTGATGTCGTTTGGACTAACGAATGCCCCAGCTATCTTCATGGATTTGATGAACTGGATCTTCAGACAGTACTTAAACCAGTTCATCATAGTATTCATCGACGACATCTTGGTCTACTCGAGGAGCATAAAGGAGCATAGACAGCATTTGCATACCACATTGGACCTTTAGAGAGCACAGACTGTATGCCAAGTTCAGAAAGTGCGAGTTTTGGCTCGAGCAGGTGGCGTTTCTGAGGCATATTGTTTCTAGAGATGGGATTTCTATCGACCCATCGAAGGTGGAGACAGTTCAGAACTGGGGGATTCCAAAGAATGCAGCAGAGATTCGCAGTTTCTTGGGTTTAGCAGGATATTATCGCAAGTTCATCAAGGGCTTCTCTTCAATTTCACTGCCCTTGACAGCCTTGACCAAGAAGAATGCGAAATATGTGTGGAGTCCCGAGTGCCAGAGGAGCTTTGATCAGTTGAAGGAGGCTGTCACTTCAGCGCCCGTCTTAGCGATGCCTGTGGATCATGATGAGTTTGTGATGTATACAGATGCTTCCCTTATAGGTTTGGGTGCAGTTCTGATGCAGGGTGGCAAGGTTATCGCATATGCATCGAGACAGCTGAAGAGTTATGAGCAGAACTATCCGACGGATGATCTGGATCTTGTAGCAGTAGTGTTCGCGCCGAAGATTTGGAGACCCTACTTTTACGATGAGAAGTGTCAGATTTTCACCAACCATAAGAGCCTCAAGTACTTCTTCACACAGAAGGAGCTGAACATGAGGCAGAGCAGATGGCTGGAGTTGGTGAAGGATTATGATTGTGACATTAGCTACCATCCGGGTAAAGCTAATGTAGTGGTAGACGCTTTGAGCCGGAATACTTCATTAGTGGCATGCTTATCAGTCGAGCGACCACTATAGGCTGAGATTCAGAGATTTGGACTGGAGTTCTATTCAGAAGGCTGTGCGCTAAGTTTAGCAGCGCTCACAGTTCAGCCGACTCTTCGAGATCGGATTAGAGGCGGGCAGGCCACTGACGAGCAGTTACAGCAGTGGAGACAGAGAGATGAAGCCAGAGGCCGAGGTCTATACACGGTTGAGGATGGGATCACACGTTTCGGAGGTCGTATGTGGGTGCCGAGTACTGGGCATCTGAGAGCTGAGATTTATCAGAGGCTCATGCATCGACGTACTCCATCCACCCAGGGAGTACGAAGATGTACATAGATTTACAGACGCTCTATTGGTGTCCGGGGATGAAGAAGGACATCGAACAGTTTGTATTTGAGTGCTTGACCTGTCAGTAGGTCAAGGCAGAGCATCAGCGACCGACAGGGTTGCTACAGCCAATCCCTATTCCCGAGTGGAAATGGGAGAACATTATGATGGACTTTTTGATTGGGTTACCCAGGAGTCCCAGAGGTTAAACAACGATATGGGTGATTGTGGACAGACTCACCAATTCCGCACATTTCTTACCAATGAAGACTACTTTCACCTTGACTCAGTATGCGGAGCTGTATATTAGAGAGATTGTTAGACAGCATGGCATACCAGTCTCTATTGTGTCAGATTGGGACACCAGGTTTACATATGCATTTTGGAGGAGCTTACACACCGCTTTGGGGACTAGTTTGTCGTTCAGTACAGCTTTTCACCCTCAGACAGATGGCCAGTCGGAGAGAGTCATTATTATTCTGGAGGATTTGCTGAGATCTTGTGTGATAGATTTCTAGGGTATGTGGGATTCTATATTTCCTTTGGTAGAGTTCACGTACAATAACAGCTTTCAGGCATCGATTGGGATGGCTCCATATGAGGCTCTGAGTTTGTCGTTCAGTACAGCTTTTCACCCTCAGACAGATGGCCAGTCGGAGAGAGTCATTATTATTCTGGAGGATTTGCTGAGATCTTGTGTGATAGATTTCTAGGGTATGTGGGATTCTATATTTCCTTTGGTAGAGTTCACGTACAATAACAGCTTTCAGGCATCGATTGGGATGGCTCCATATGAGGCTCTGTACGGGAGAAGATTCCGGTCTCCCATGCACTGGGACGAGGTTGGAGAGAGAGTTTTGACTGGGCCAGAGCTAGTGCAGTAGACAGCAGACATAGTGACCCAGGATACGAGATCGGATGAGGACCGCATAGAGTCGTCAGAAGAGTTATGTCGATCGCAGATGAAGAGACCAGGAGTTGGCTGTAGGAGATCACGTATTCTTGAGGATATCACCCATGAAGGGTGTGATGCGCTTTGGCCAGAGGGGCAAGCTCAGCCCGAGATTTATTGGACCGTTTGAGATTTTGGAGAGGGTTGGTACGTTGGCGTGTCGGGTAGCAATACCACCCAGTCTGTCAGCGGTGCATAACATATTTCATATTTCAATGCTGTGGAAGTACGTCCTGAATCCATCGCATGTGTTGGTCTTTGAGTCGCTCCAGTTAGCACCAGATTTATCTTTTTAGGAGCGACCAGTTCAGATTTTAGTTCGAGAGGAGCGCAGACTTAGAGCTTGGAGTATTCCGATGGTAAGGTCCAGTGGCAGAATCACTCAGATGATGAGGCTACCTGGGAGACCGAGATCGATATGTGGATGCGCTATCCAGAGCTTTTCGGTACGTAACCTAATTTCGGGTACGAAATTTCTATAAGGGTGGGAGAGTTGTAACGCCCAGAAATCTTGATTACGTGGAAATGAGTGCATGACTAGGGGAAAATGGTTTTAGAATATTATGTGTCAGTTTATGTGATTAAATGATAGTTTTAATGTTTCATGATGTGCATGACATGTTTTTAGCATGATTGAGTTCCGACGCGTGGACGAGACTAGGGACGACCGAGATGAAAATTTTTGAAATATTTTAAGCCCTCATATTTTAAGAGCTAAAATTATTATTTTAAGCAGCAATTTCCGAAAACTGAGATTTTAATGTATATTTGTCGAGGGGAACCCGTTTTTCACCTATACGGGTTGTTTTAATGGACTTTCCTATATTTTAAAAATGAGGAGGCTTTATATTAAGAAAACTGAAGATTTAAAACTTAAGTTTAGAGTTTTATTCAACATTTTAATTTAGTGAGGGGTTAGTATAGGAAAAATCTATTATTTTCCTAATTAAAAACATTGGAGGGGTCATTTTGAACATCATTCATTTTCCTTCCACCCTAATTTAAAAAAAAACCTAATTCCTCACACCATCCAGGCCGTCACACTCCCCTCCACCTTGTGTTCGAGTTCTTCAAGTTTTGTGGTCATTTCAAGGTATTTTGTCCCGATCTCTTGTCCTCCGCTCAGGTAACTCGCAGTTCTTCGTTACTCTTCAATCAAGGCATGTTCTATCCCTCTTTTTCTCACCATTTAAGTCATAATATAATGTTTTTTTTTAAAATTATGATTGCATGAATTTTATGTGGATTCATTTGATCTATGCTTATTATTTGAGATCCATGCATGTACCATTATTTTCAACTCATATTTAATTCGTTCTTGTGATGCTACGGCCATGAAGGGTTCAAGGGGCTAAGGTTCGAGTCTAGGAGGTCCAATGGTGGTCCAAGGCTAGGTGGGGAGAAGGCTAGACCGCTTGGTCGAGCCAAAATCGAGGGTGGCTCGACCGCACCCTACTTGCGACGCACAACCGATGTGTGTGGTGTCTCGGCCGAACCATGTAGCACATGGTTCGAGCCATGGTTGGGGGTGGTCCAGCTGGCGGGGCTCCGTCCATGGGCGACCGGAGCAGGATGGCCGAAGTGAAGGAGCTGCGGGCGTCGCATGTGTTGGCGTGCGGCTAGGGTTTTGCATGTGCATGGGCCAGTTCGTTTGGGCCGATGGGTCGGTTCAATCAGATCGGGTCGAGTCAGTCAAGGGTTGGGTCAAATATTTTAAGTATGGTCTGAGTTATTTTATTCCTGGGCCGGATGTTTTTATTTTAAAAATATAAGTTTTAGCTTATTGGGTCGAATATTATAAAGTCAAAATTTTAAGTCAAAATCCCTTTGATTTATGGACCTTATACTTTTATTAATTTTAAAGTCAAATTTTTGGTCAATGGGACTTTTATTTAGTCAAATTTTAATGTCTGATTTTAAAGTGAAGAATTGAGTATTTGGTAAATTTTTAGAGTTTAATTTTAAAGTTTAATGGGTCAAGTCATGTTAGGGTTAAGTTTCATTTTAAGGTTAAGTCTAGGCTTTTGGGCTTAGAAGTAATGGACCAGGCACCTGAACCAGTCCTTCATCGTAGTAGAAAATGTAGAAGCCCGTGAATATATATTTAATATGTAGTATTTTATGTACATGAATATGATGATGTTTTATGTGAAAGAATTAAATATATATTGATGGGCTAAGCCTTTTAAATTGCATGTTTTTTTACTAAATACACGCATCATGAAAGTTTTATAAAATGTTAAGGCATGAAAGATAGAAAAATATTTTTAGGGATTGATGTGATTTGTGGCAAGTTTACGATGAGCGAAATCGAGATACCGGGGCCCGATGAACCTCTGTTCATGTTATTACGAGCTTATGGATCCATGTGTTCATGACATGATGAAGTGGCAGAATAGAGGTGTGAGGGGATCCCGGGGGTAAGGTCGGGTGAACCGCATCGCAACGTACGTTGGTTATTTCGACCGATCAGTCACACGCTCGCTCGCATTCACTGATACGACTCATACGTTTTTCATGTTACGTATGCTCGCGGACCGAAGTCCCCTCGCGCATGCGGCTCGTCATGAGCTCCTTGACAGTAGTGAACCTCTCAGTCCGAGTGTTCTCCCCATACATTTCCTTGAGATGAAGGTGTATGCCAGCTGCATACACTGTCTTCTCAAAGTGCCGCTGCATTTTGTTGGACATCGATGCCATCATATAGCACCGTGCCTTAAGCTCGTCATCCCACCATTTATTCAGCTTTGTCAGCTCCTCAGGACTGACATCAGCAGGGGCTTCCTTCGGACGGCTCTTCTCTAGCATGTAGAGAAGTTTCTTCGAAGCCAAGACAATATTGAGGTTTCGAAGCAAATCTTGGTAGTTTAAGCCAGTGAACTTGTTGCTATCCAGTATAGCATCAAGTGGATTTTTCATCGAAGACATAATGAAAGAAGTTTATACTGAAAAGAAAAACAGACATGCATTACCAACTATTCATGAAAAACGCTAAGACATAAAACATGGTCATTTAGTTTTATGAATTACCCTCCCACTATTTTAACGATTTCACCACCCTCTAATGAAATCGAGAAAGCAAGTTTCCTTAGTGGGTACACAGAGTCCAATCAAGAAATCATGTTCCCGAATAATATCAGCCAACCATGACCCTCAAAAGGTAGAGCCCAATTGCAACAGGTGCAACCTCCATGTATTTACCTCACGTCCAGTAAGGGCCCAATAATATGACGCCGATTACTATCACGTGTCAAGATGATCCATCAATGTTGAGTTGTGATGGACGGTCCCCTTAATGTCCCCAATAATATGATCCAACGTTAAAGGGAGTTCCAACTAACTCACAGCAAGAGTCAATGACGTGTACAACTTTCCGGCACACAGAACCCCCCCAATAATATGAGCCGGGCTATGTATGCGGGTAGCATCGACGTACACCCATTGTTGATGAAAGGCAGAAATTATAAACAATATTTAAATTCCCTTTAGTTCAATGATCTTATCATGAACCTTTTAATCTTGATATGAATTTTAAATCAAATTTAAAATGAAGGATTTTAATTTTGAAATTTGGTCTCAATAATTTTAAATCAAATTTGAAATCGCGGATTCAACAGATATATATCACATATATAATTGGGATGATCGATAAGCGAGAGCTATGCGATCCATGGATGCCAAGCACGGATCTAGGTCCAATCCTAGGTGACATGCAGTATGCAAATACAATCCTATTACATAAGTTTCTAGTTTTACAAGTCTTCGGTCTTCTATATCTTTGATCACCATCTCCACCATCTTCAAACTTATCCTTCCACTAAGTCTAATATTTACATTTAAATAGTCATGAAAAATAGGGATACATTTTAAAGGGGTGGGAACGGGCCATAAACCAGGCGCACTTTGAAATGATTTCAACAATATTACAACCAAGAATTGTAAAACCTAGCATACACCTAACACATTGGGCACGGCTCTCGATCATCCCAAACATTATCTATTTCAATTAACTCAATTAATCGACATAAATAAAATAATCAAATCAAATTTGATTTTATCCAACAAAATAATATTTTAAATATAAAATCATATTATAAATAAAATCTTATTTGTTATTTTAATTGCATCAATTTTGGGCTTAAAACAATTTTAGGTCCAATATGTCAAAATTTTAAAAAATTAATTTTTCTCCGACCAAAAAGCCCAATATCAAGTATTGGCCCAAAAATCCCTCGGGCCGCCCGGGACAGGCCTGGAAAAACCCTAGAATTCAAAAACCGCCGCTGCATCTCCGCACCGGAACCGCCGCACGGGCGGTGCGCCGCCGCCTGCACGCCTGCTGCATGCTGTGCGCAACGTGTGCGCACGGGGGCGGCCACCTGAGCGACCAGTTCATGCAGGTAGGGCGGCGAACGTGCGCAAGCTGCGCGCACGCGTGCACGCACCTGTGCGCAACGTGTGCGCACGGGGGGCGGCCACCTGCGCGCACATCTCACGCAGGTGGGGCGGCAGGTGCGCGCACCACCGTGCGCAACGTGTGCGCACGGTTACCGTCCGACGGGCGAAACGCTCACCGGGATGTCCGCGCAGGGCTTGTGCGACAGGCGCGCAATGCCCGGCGTGATGTGCGCACGGGATGCGTGCACAATCCCGTGATACTGGCCACGATTTGCGCGCGGCGAGTGCGCACGTCGTGCGCGACGTGCTTGCGGCAGCGTGCAACGGTAGGCGCGGCGGTTGTGCGACGGAGGCGCGACAGCCAAAAAAGTTTTTTTTTTTTTGAAAAATTGAGTTCTGATGCAATACATGCAGAAAAAGTGTATTGACAGATGCGAGCCAAAGCTCTGATACCACTGTTGCCGCAGCGACGGATCCGGATCCCGCTCCCAGGGCGCAGCGAAAGATTTAAAATTTTGAGCCCGAAAACGGTCAATACACCAATAAAAACATTCATAGAATGTTCAGAACAGTACCTTGCTGGCGTCTAGGCGCCTGGATCCGACCAATTTCATGAGAAATCAGAACTTCAACGGTTGGCGGTTTTGTCCTCCTAATCCGGTCCACGATCGGAATCTCAATGCCTTCGCCGGTTTGCACTAGAAAACTCGACGAAAGTTTCACGAACGGAATCTCCTCGCCGGAACGGTCGGAACAATATTTCCGACGGCGGCTACGGGGAGGAGAGGAAGGGAGAAAATTATAAGCTGAGGAGCTTTTGGTGTGTTTCAAATGAATATCCCAGGGCCCCTATTCATAGATTTTCGATGGGCTTGAACTAGCTTAATGGGCTTGGGTTGGGCCCAGGCCCAGGGTGCACATTGGTTTCAAGTCCATCACTGTGGCTCCACCATAATCCCGATCGACGATCAGATCGGACCGGTCTACACAGTTTACAAAACTGATCATTATGATGTGAAAATAATTTTTCGGACCACCTAATCCAAAATAGCAGTTTGGCCCCTGTAAGCTTTAAGGATAGTCAAACTAGTCCAAACTTAGGGAAATTACATTTTAACCCTATTTAATTTTTGGAAGTCACACTTCCATCCTTCCTCCTACTATACTCAACAAATTAAGCTTAATTTTCGTACGAGAATTGAGAAACCAGTACTTGTGTGACCCTCAATGATTCAGGGATACCGCTAGCCGTGGGCTCACAACATTTGCGACTACGAAACCACATTTTCGGACTAACCCATTGGATCATGGTAATGTGTCTAGCAACATCGTCCCATGATCCCCTAGGTATCATTGATAGTACCTGCAAGAACCAGTCGGTCAGGGTTAACATACAGTACGGTCCTTTCATGTAACGTCCCAAAATCCATAGGACCACAATTCTTAGTCCTTTTAATTCAAGGACCCATTTCTAATTTCGAATTTCAGCTTAACCGTTTAATTGCTAGCTGATTTCTTATTTTTCAGATGACGGTGCAGAGGTCTGGTCAGCCGTTACCCGAGCACCAGCTGAGTAATTTTCAGAAGTCGAAAATAAAATGATTTTTTGGATGGGAGAATGGTTCTTTTTTTAAATGAGAGTATTTATTTTTGACAAATTCAAATAGTGATAGGGGACTTTTAACAAAATTTGAGAAGTAGGTTGGAACACCATGCCTACTCGAGTGTTTTTCCCCTGTTACAAGTCAGACTCCCATGCCTATGGTACGTGTGGACTATAAGTTCATCATTTTGCAAGAAAACCTTCATTTTCATCAAAGAAACCATAGGAAAATAGCTGCGGTGCTTGGAGAGACTTGCTGCTTTGAATGAACTCCTTCAATTTTCTATTTCAAATTCTTTTCAAAACGTTTTACACACGCTGCTTAACTCAAGTCTGAGTTACCAAACTTGAGGTATCTCAGTTAAGTGCAAATCTCTCGACTAACTAAAAAGTGCGGAATGAAGCCGATTAATTTGTGAACAGTGAATAGTAAATAAGTGCGTAAATGTAAAGAGATAAAGGGACAGAGTTTGTTTCTGTAAGTTCGGATATAAATATCCTACGTCTCCCCTCCTTCCTTTTCAGGAAGGTATCACTAGAATATTTGATGTACACAGTCCTTCTGCAGACACCCGATCACACAAGCCTCACTTGTATGAACTCCTAGCACCATTAACTTCACAAAATTCCATGCAGACGCAGCTACTGGTTTACAACACTTTGAAATATATCAAACGGCTTCTTAAGAGCACATTTGTTACAGACTCAATAATGATATAGCAATGAATACAGTAATTTGAGTGATGTAAAATCCTCTGGTTTCTGAACAAAGAAACACGATTCAACAATTGAACCAGAGGATGACTCGAAGGTATATCTATGTAAGATTTGAACTGTAAGGTTCTTCGAGTCTTTGAGAGCTTGAAAGATAACTTCAGAATTCAAGTAGCTCAGAAATCAATTTGGCAGCGTTTCAGCAATAGCAAGAGTGAGAGAGTTTTTCTTCAATTCAAAACTTCTGGTATTTATACTCTTCGCTTAACGGTTGATTGATTCTGATAAGGCAACGGAATCCTTTTTTGAAATACTGACAATCGTACGCCGTCAATTATGCTCCACTACATGGTAACATATAATTTCCATATATGTGAAATCCCGTTGTAACGACATCTGCCAATGTGTACTATTTACCCAGAAATAGTACCAATCTTGTCTCCTTAATTCCAGGCAATTTGTACGATTCTGTTATGGCCATCGATCTTTTCCAATTGAGTATACGATCGAATTTGAATCAACTTAATGCTTGCGCCTGAAATCGTTTCTGTTGGCAGATAGTTATTTCTTGAAGACGATTGAACAGTGTCTATTTGTCGCGGCAAAGTATATCTGACGCTTTACAATTTCAGCAACGCTGACGTCATCATATCTGTGAGACCTGGATTTGTGTTTAAGATTAATTGTGAGAATTAATCGGTGTTTAGAGATTCTTGGTGGTTTAAGATCTCTGCTTGGATGTTCAAGTAGTAATTTCGGGTCAAGTTCCTCACTTAGAACAATTCTGGAGGTTTTCGTATTTTTTTGAAGTTTGGGGATATATCTGTCAGCAGACATGGTGGCGTCATGTTTTCTGTTGTGTGCGTTGTTATAGTAAATGCTGACGTAAGCTTTGATTGAGTTAGCACGTATTGTTCTCTGTATTGGTTTTTGTCGACAGCGATTGGATTGGTTTGTAACGATGTCGTTTAGAGTGGAAGCGACGTCGTTTCAAGTAGTGAGTAGATATCTACTGTTGAGAAGTCTTCCAGCAGATAACGTAGGAACCAGTCGTGGGGACAATAGCGTGTTTTTGCGTTGAGCGCTATACGACAACGTTTTGAGGAGTTAGTGACGTAAGCATATCTGTTTGATTTTGATCAGCAGACGTCAACGTTAGTCAACGTTACTGTAGCTTGCGTCTGGATAACCAGCTGTTGGCAGAAAGCATTACGTAGGCTATGCGACGCCGTTTTAATTAGTTGCAACGCTGCGTTTTAGATTTCGCGACTGGTACCAGCTTTTGGAAGGTTTTCACGCGAGAGAAACCAGCCGATGATTTTAGGCGACCAGCTGGTGGCAGATTTGATGACGTAAGCGGTGCGCCGTCGTTTTGTTAAGTCGCTGCGACATCGTTTTGATTTGCGTTGTTTGAGAATTCAGCAGTTGGTTCTTTGCATCTGCTGGTTTGTTGGTGCCTGCTGGTTATGTCGGTGGATATTTTAAACCAAGTTTCCAGCTTTTGCGAGATGTATTTAAGGAATACTTGGTCTTCGATTTCGAGCACCAGATTCCATACTTAACGAAATATTTTTTCCCCGATTGTGTTCTTCGCTTCGAACCCTAGGTTACTGTTCATCGTAGCTTTTCTCCGGCAATTCCCATCGTTTCCGGCCATGGTTTTGTACGTTCGAGGTAGCGTTGGACTCCTCTTGCGAAGCTCTATCATTCCATACCACTTTTGGAGGCTGTGGTTGGCTAGTTGAGGAACGCGAAGTTGCTGCCCGATTGTGCGTTTTGTAGTGCAGGTAGAACTTCGTTCCCTTGTGATGAGATCTTGTTCCTAGCTTTGGTTTAAGCTTCCAGTAAGTTGTTTTGGTAGTAATTGCGCTGGTTGAGCGTGGCTCTCAGCCGTGAGCTTCTGTAATTGGCCGTGAGTTTCTGTGCAGCTTTTGAGATCTGTGTGTTGTGTATTTAGCAGGTTGCAATCCAGATCTCTCGGGCCTGTTTTGTAGTAATTGTTGCACAAAAGTATAAGGTACGGATCTGAGCTTGAAGTAGCTGGAAATTGGCGTGAGATTGAATGCTAGATGGCTGCTTGTGCATTGATATGGATGTTGCTGTGTGTATATGTGATTGCTGTTGATTTTAGTTGCTATGTTTATGCATACACGCATTTCCCATATTGCATTCATATTTCGGTTGCAGCCATTGTTTCGTATCTTGTATTGCTGTTGTTGATTCTTACCAGGATGCGAGGGCGAGCGGCAATACCGCACTCTCATCTCCCTGCTAGGATCGTTAGTCACCATGCGCCGAGTGGTTAACTACCGCAGTTCATGGGCGAGGAAACGGCAGGTTGAGTTGTTTGATGCATCTGGTATTCGGGTGTAGTGTCACGGCGAGTGGCTCATTACCACACTGTGAACACACCTCGTGGCCACTGTTGTTGCAGATTCTTGGAGCTGTGCTTGAGTTCCTTAGCTCCCTTGTTGGTCGAGCCTTCTGTTGATATTCGGTGTCTCATGCATAGCATCTGCATTTTATCTTATGCATTCTTTTAGCTATATCTGTTTCTCTCCGTACTGGGGTTTGACCCCATGTCCCTCTGGGGCTTGGTTTGTTTCCTTGTTTGTGTTGTTTTCAGGGAACCCAGGTTTTACAGCTGGTCGTGGTTATAACCCAGCTGATGGTGCCCCAAGAGGTGGTTAGCGTGTCCCAGTTGCGTATAGCATGTATATATATATATGTATCAGTTAGCCAGGGGGATGCCCTGTGCTTCGTTATTTTATCCAGTAGTTGGAGTCAGATACATGTTATGGTTGTTGTATGCTACTTGTTGTGATTTTCGTAAACTGGGTTTCTATTTTAAGTATCATGTTATTTTAAATTTTATTGTTTTAAACCGTCAGGCCAGAAGCGAAAATTTTACCCGCTTTTTGATAACTTCCGCATGTGTTTGTATGATTTTACTCTGTTTAGAGCACGAGGCCTGACATTTTTGGTATCAGAGCTTAATCTGGGATAAGCTCAATTTCTTTGATCACACTCGAGTCTAGGAACAGTGTTGTGTGTTACGTGTGCTTGACTATGTGACTACGTGCTGCATATTTCTGTGCTATATGCTATCTATGCCGTAGATAACTTCCGCATGTGTTTGTATGATTTTACTCTGTTTAGAGCACGAGGCCTGACATTTTTGGTATCAGAGCTTAATCTGGGATAAGCTCAATTTCTTTGATCACACTCGAGTCTAGGCACAGTGTGGTGTGTTGTATGTGCTGGGTTATGTGACTACGTGCTGCATATTTCTGTGTTATATGCTATCTATGCCGTA
>KV012815.1:247405-260831 GCA_001598015.1 Dorcoceras hygrometricum
GGTGAGACTCAGTTTAGGCCGTTTCAGCAGCCTGGCTTTTCGCGCTTTGGGCAGTCGTCTCAACCTTTCTACTCAGGACCCCAGCATGCTCAGGTTAACGCCATCACTAGAGAGCAGGCCGAGGAGACACCGAGTCGGGTAATCGCAGGTACTTGCCTTGTTTTTTATTTTCCTGCGCGTGTGTTGTTTGACACCGGTGCATCGCATTCGTTTATTTCTGATTCGTTTGTTGTTGAGCACGGTCTGTGTACCATTTCGTTGCGCGATGCTGTTTCCATAACATGCTCAGGTTAACGCCATCACTAGAGAGCAGGCCGAGGAGACACCGAGTCGGGTAATCGCAGGTACTTGCCTTGTTTTTTATTTTCCTGCGCGTGTGTTGTTTGACACCGGTGCATCGCATTCGTTTATTTCTGATTCGTTTGTTGTTGAGCACGGTCTGTGTACCATTTCGTTGCGCGATGCTGTTTCCATGTCTACCCCTGGCGGTGTGAGCTTGTTCTCCCATGAGGTTTTGGTGGATGGTGTGTTGCGGTTTGGTGAGCATGTCCTGTTAGCGAACTTGATCCGTTTGATGCTTTGGGATTTCGATTGCATAGATGGGATGGATGTGTTGTCCAACTATAGGGCCTCCGTGGACTGCTTCCATGGGATTGTGCGCTTTAGGCCTTTGTCTGGCGAGAAGTGGGACTTCTACGGCCAGGATTCTAGATCGAAGATCCCGTTGGTCTCAGCGATGGAGATGTTCAGCTTGTTGTCTTTGGGGAATGCTGGCTTTATGACCTACGCTTTGGATGCGTCTTCTTCTTCCCATGTTCAGCTCAGTGACGTTCCCGTGGTGCGACATTTCCCGGATGTGTTCCCGGAGGAGATTCCTGGTTTCCCTCCGAGGCGGGAGATTGACTTCAGCATAGAGCTGGTGCCTGGCACAGCTCCAATTTCGCGTGCCCTGTATCATCTAGCGCCTGCGGAGTTGAGAGAACTCAAGGTTCAGTTAGATGATTTACTGGAGAAAGGTTTTATTCGACCTAGTATGTCACCGTGGGGAGCGCCCATACTGTTTGTGAAGAAGAAGGATGGCTCAATGCGGATGTGCATTGATTTTCGGCAGTTGAATAAAGCCACTGTCAAGAACAAGTACCCGTTGCCGAGAATCGATGATCTATTTGATCAGTTGCAAGGTTCTTCGGTGTATTCACAGATTGATCTTCGTTCCGGGTACCATCAGCTGAGAGTGAGAGATCAGGATGTCGCGAAGACTGCGTTTCATACGAGGTACGGGCATTTTGAGTTTTTTGTTATGCCGTTTGGTTTGACTAATGCCCCTGCAGTCTTTATGGATTTGAGATGCTGAGAGACCAGCAGTTGTATGCAAAGTTTTCCAAGTGTGAGTTCTGGTTGGATCGCGTCGTATTCTTGGGACATGTGTTCAGCCGAGGGTATCTCGGTGGATCCCAGTAAGGTTGATGCTGTTCTGAACTGGGAGCGTCCTAGGAATATTTTCGAGATTCGCAGTTTCTTGGGTCTGGCTGGCTATTATCGTCGCTTCATTGAGGGATTCTCAAGTATAGCAAAGCCGATGACTCAACTGACGCAGAAGGACAAGAGATTTATATGGACTGAGCAGTGCGAGAATGCTTTTCAACTGCTCAAGGAAAAGTTGACTATTAGGCCTGTGTTGGCTCTGCCGTCCGGAACAGGTGGATTCGTTGTTTGTTCTGACGCTTCGCTCAATGGATTGTGTTGTGTGTTGATGCAGAATGGTTGAGTCATTGCGTACGCCTCGCGGCAGTTGAAACCGCACGAGACTCGTTACCCAGTCCATGATTTGAGTTAGCGGCGGTGGTCTTTGCGTTGAAGATCTGGCGTCATTACCTGTATGGCGAGCAGTTTGTGGTATACTCCTACCACAAAAGTTTGCAGTATCTATTTTCCCAGCCTGACTTGAACGTGGGGACAATAGCGTGTTTTTGTGTTGAGCGCTATACGACAACGTTTTGAGGAGTTAGTGACGTAAGCATATCTGTTTGATTTTGATCAGCAGACGTCAACGTTAGTCAAAGTTACTGTAGCTTGCGTCTGGATAACCAGCTGTTGGCAGAAAGCATTACGTAGGCTATGCGACGCCGTTTTAATTAGTTGCAACGCTGCGTTTTAGATGTCACGACTGGTACCAGCTTTTGGAAGGTTTTCACGCGAGAGAAACCAGCCGATGATTTTAGGCGACCAGCTGGTGGCAGATTTGATGACGTAAGCGGTGCGACGTCGTTTTGTTAAGTCACTGCGACATTGTTTTGATTTGCGTTGTTTGAGAATTCAGCAGTTGGTTCTTTGCATCTGCTGGTTTGTTGGTGCCTGCTGGTTATGTCGGTGGATATTTTAAACCAAGTTTCCAGCTTTCGCGAGATGTATTTAAGGAAGACTTGGTCTTCGATTTCGAGCACCAGATTCCATACTTAGCGAAATATTTTCCCCGATTGTGTTTTTCGCTTCGAACCCTAGGTTACTGTTCATCGTAGCTTTTCTCCGACAATTCCCTTCGTTTCCGGCCATGGTTTGGTACGTTCGAGGTAGCGTTGGACTCCTCTTGCAAAGATCTATCATTCCATACCACTTT
Organism: Dorcoceras hygrometricum; assembly: GCA_001598015.1. NCBI lineage: Eukaryota > Viridiplantae > Streptophyta > Magnoliopsida > Lamiales > Gesneriaceae > Dorcoceras > Dorcoceras hygrometricum. The sequence goes on from KV012815.1 coordinate 250,023, forward strand.
TGGAGGCTGTGGTTGGCTAGTTGAGGAACGCGAAGTTGCTGCCCGATTGTGCGTTTTGTAGTGCAGGTAGAACTTCTTTCCCTTGTGATGAGATCTTGTTCCTAGCTTTGGTTTAAGCTTCCAGTAAGTTGTTTTGGCAGTAATTGCGTTGGTTGAGCGTGGCTCCCAGCCGTGAGCTTCTGTAATTGGCCGTTAGTTTCTGTGCAGCTTTTGAGATCTGTGTGTTGTGTATTTAGCAGGTTGCAATCCAGATCTCTCGGGCCTGTTTTGTAGTAATTGTTGCACAAAATTATAAGGTACGTATGAGCTTGAAGTAGCTGGAAATTGGCGTGAGATTAATGCTAGATGGCTGCTTGTGCATTGATATGGATGTTGCTGTGTGTACATGTGATTGTTGTTGATTTTAGTTGCTATGTTTATGCATACACGCATTTCCCATATTGCATTCATATTTCGGTTGCAGCCATTGTTTCGTATCTTGTATTGCTGTTGTTGATTCTTACCAGGATGCGAGGGTGAGCGGCAATACCGCACTCTCATCTCCCTGCTGGGATCGTTAGCCACCATGCGCCGAGTGGTTAACTACCGTAGTTCATGGGCGAGGCAACGACAGGTTGAGTTGTTTGATGCATCTGGTATTCGGGTGTAGTGTCACGGCGAGTGGCTCATTACCACACTGTGAACACACCTCGTGGCCACTATTGTTGCAGATTCTTGGAGCTGTGCTTGAGTTCCTTAGCTCCTTTGTTGGTTGAGCCTTCTGTTGATATTCGGTGTCTCATGCATATCATCTGCATTTTATCTTATGCATTCTTTTAGCTATATCTGTTGCTCTCCGTACTGGGGTTTGACCCCATGTCTCTCTGGGGCTTGGTTTGTTTCCTTGTTTGTGTTGTTTTCAGGGAACCCAGGTTTTACAGCTGGTCGTGGTTATAACCCAGCTGGTGGTGCCCCAGGAGGTGGTTAGCGTATCCCAGTTGCGTATAGCATATATATATATATATGTATCAGTTAGCCAGGGGGATGCCCTGTGCTTCGTTATTGTATCCAGTAGTTGGAGTCTGATACATGTTATGGTTGTTGTATGATATACTGTTATTGTTGTTGTGATTTTCGTAAACTGGGTTTCTATTTTAAGTATCATGTTATTTTAAATTATATTGTTTTAAACCGTCAGGCCAGAAGCGAAAATTTTACCCGCTTTTTGATAGCTTCCACATGTGTTTGTATGATTTTACTCTGTTTAGAGCACGAGGCCTGACAATATCTGTTATACAATCACTGTAGCTGACGTCATCATATCTGTTGGGGACGTCATGGTATCTGATAGTTCTACTATGCTCATATCTGATGGTAGCAAACGATGTCCCGTTGAACTTACTGTTACCAAAATTGTTGATGGCAAACGTTACTCGCACTGTTCCAATAACAAATATTGTTGCGTTATCTGGTGTCAGTAAACATCTCTGTACTGTTTCGATATCTGTTGGCAGATATCTTCCCCGATATAATAACGATATCTGTTGATAGATATCTTCGCTAATACAATCTTCAAAGTCTGTTTTCAGCAACTATTACTGATCCAATAGCGATATCTGTCGACAACAACAAACATTCTCAAGACACTTCCAACAGTAGATGTCTGACCCGATAACCCGAATACCTAATCCGATAACCCAAAACTCAGAACCCGAATCAAATCAACTCTGTAACCTGGTAATAAATCTCAAAGCCAAACTGATAACTATTGTTAGCAACTTGATATCTTATGAAAAGATTATTCGATTATCATCGTTAAGTCCAAATCTTTTCTTGTTTTTGTTATCACCAAAACTATAAATTTTATTCTAACAATTTCCCCTTTTGGTGATGACAAAACCTAGCAGCCGAGATAAATATGCAAAAAACAAATTGCACACGTACTGCTGAGAACAGAAATTTCATTAACTGAAAGTGAAGTACAAGAGATTTGTACAAAATAACAACAAAAAGCCAATCCTCAATAGATCTAATATCTTCTTCTTTTGTACGATCCACTCCTACTCCTCTTTTCCTTCTCTCTTTCTCTATCTTCACGCATCATCCTCTCAAGAATTTGTCTATTTGCTGCATCAATGTCTGCCTGTGTAAGCTCTGTTGTTCTCACAACATTACCAAGCTCTGTTGTTCTCACAACATTACCACCTGAAATGCTACTGTCTCTGATTTGAACGGCAGGTGGTGGTTGAGGTCCTCGGCTGCTCTCTCCTTCCCCCTTTTTGGCATTACCTCCCCTGTTAATATAGTCAACAAGTTGGCCCAAATGGTCGGTAAGCACAATATGATTGGCTTGCTCCTGAGTCTGAAACTCCAAAAGCTGGTGGGAGATATATTCCTTGGTTGCCTCAACATCTTTCTTAACAATTTCCAATTTTGTGGCCATAATATCCACTTTGGCATTGAGCTCTTGCACCTCCTTCCTAACATCAGCTAATCCAGTAAAGACAGAGGCATTTTGAGTTAGAACATTTTTGCGAAATTCATTGAGGCGCAGTGTTTGAATGTCATCTAAATATCGGGAGTCTTGACGAACATTTTGAATAGACTGCTTGAGAGATTCTTCATGTTGTCGCAGAGTCTCTCGAAATCCTATTTCAAGTATATTCAACTTAGAGAACATATCACTGTTAGAATCATTGATACGCTGTAAAATAGACATTCTGAGGTCATCAAGAGCAGAAGTAAACGCAGTCGAATCAACTGGTAATGATGGTTGAATATCTGCTCTGGCATTCAAAGATATATCCTCGGAATCAAAATGCATAGATACATCAGTAGAAGAAGAAGACTCTTGATGCGGAGAGGTAGCAGGAGGAGATTCAGGACTCTGTACAAAGTATAGTTGTTCCTCCTGTGCAACGCCAAAAATAACAGGACCTAAGGCAAACTAAAAATCACGCAAGGGAGAGGGAGAACGATAAACAGTAGATCCATCCGAAGAAGACTCCTCAAAATCTGATACACTCTGTACATCTGAATCACTAAAATAGCCAACAAAACTATCTGTATATATACCCTGTGCAAAAATATTGCAAAAACTGGCTGGAATTCTCTCAACTCCCAAAGTATGTACAACGATATCTCTGCAAACATCCTCTCTAACTGGCCGCAAGCAACCAAACATACTGTACCGAATAATATCTGTGCATACTCTTTCCCAACCCCAAGTCTTGATCAAAGAAGGGGCAGCTCTCCAATACTGTACAGGCTCGATAAAGAAAACATGGGGCACAAAATTTTCTTCCATTACAACTTCTGGAAGTTTCTTCCTATTTACAAACAAGGACAACTTGCAACTGCTCCTCCAGAAATCAGTGCCCTGAATGGGTGTCCACACCCCATCAATCAAAACCAATGGCCTCACCCAGCAAGTGTACTTGGCCATAGAGTAAAATTGGGCTAGGACAGCACCACTACCGACAGATGCATCAAGAAACGTGGAAGTGCACGGTTGCTCCACAGGTAGGCCATGCTCTTTCTGCTGTGCAATCAGATCCTCAAGTGATTTCGAATGTGCAACAGACAGAAGATCAATTATTTTAGAGGTTGTAGTTGTCCACGGCTGGCCAGGAGTGTAATACTTACGATGAGATTCAACAAACTTCCTGAGCAGCATTTCTCTGTACTTCGCCAAAATATACACCTTCCTCTTGACAGCAGTCTCCAAAGAATCTGTCTCCGCCCAGTACAACATTAATTTTTCTTTTGCTTTCAACTCCAGTAAAGCATCAAGGTTAGATAGTTTATTAAGGGAAAAAGAATGAAAGAATTCTACGACGTCTTTCATAACCCTATCACGCATCTGAACAAGAAATTCGATGTCTCCACAAATTAATTCAACCGTTTCACGCGCAGGATTCCCTTTAACAGGTTCATCCTCCTCTAAAATTTCCTTCCCCTTGTCAAGAGTAGAAATGCGGGGCAGACTAGCATAATACAAATCACGTTCCTGAACCTCATTGATAGAGATGGACTCACCAAGCCTAATCTTTGTAATTTCTGCGGCGGTGACTGATGGCAGCACATGTCATCTGAGATTTGCAATAGTAGATCATCTATGGACATGTGCTCCTCGGCAACTTGCTTGCTGCCAACAGCTTTGGCCAGATCCTTTTCAACCACTGGATTTTGCTGCCCTCAGCTTCTTCAACATACGCTGTCTCAAACAATTGTTCATCATCAACTGTATCCACTGTTCCCTGAACTCAATCACTGTCTGATTCATTCACCTGTTCAGCACCCTCAAAAATATAATTCTCTAACCACTGTGCCAACTCTTCAGGATTATCAGCTGTTGAATCACCAAAAGCAATGTCTCCAACATCGGTCTCAGTAAAAATTTGTTCTCCCGACTCTGTATCATCTGTTTTTAGCTTGGAGGTCTCAGTAAGTATCTGTCCTATGATGACATCCACCTCATCAGTAGTTGGCGCCATCTGTGCAGACACGTGGCTCACTTTTTCAATATGTTCCTCAACATTTACTCCAGCAACTTTAACAGATTCAACATCTATGCTCTCCTCAACATTGTCATCATCAGAACCCTCTGACAGAATCAACCTTCTCTTCCGTGATTTTTTCTTGGGTGCAGGAGGTTGCTCGGCTGTCACAGCAGGTGTTGGTTCAATAACTTGAAGAGGTACTGCACCCTGTGCGACAGATGCCATATCCATATTTGCTGAGGAGACAGATGCTTTGCTTTTCGTAGTTTGCCTTTTCTTTGGAACAACAGGCTCACTTCCCTCAACTGCCGGTCGCTTCTTCGATCCTACCACTTCCGATACAATCTCCACAGTTGCATCACTGGTGGATTCTGACTTCTTCTTTGATTTGGAGGCCCTTTTCACAATTGCCACTGGCGTTTTGCCTCCCTCATCGGATTGTCCACGAGTATCAGCTGTTTGGTTCGTGGTTATGTATGTAAGAAATGTCTTAGGAGACAGAATCTTTGAGGATGGAAAAGGAGTTGCTTCTCCCATGGTTAGCGCCGGGTCGCTATTCAACAAAACAGAGATTTGAACTCCGTACCCCTTTGCCCTCTTCACTGTTCTGTCCACCATCTCTTCCAAAACTCCAAACAGTACCTTACTCCAGTTAAGCTTCAACCCGAAATGGATAGCCGTCATCATCTGGAATCGTTCATTTGTCACAGCATCAAATGAACCTGCTTTCACCGTAATCGATTTTGCCAAGATGTCATTCAACAGACGATATTCATATTTTAGAAGCTTCTTCTTCCCATGTGGAACAACAGGTTCTCCAGACTTAGAGAAGATTTTCCTAGCATCATATACTAGATTCTTCGGTACATCAGAGAAGTACGATAGCCCTTCAGTCGGTAGCTCAAAAACCCCTGCAAACCTAGATGGAGAAAAACTGAAATACTTGCCTGAGATAGCCCCTGTAATATCTCCACCCTGTATCAACGCTGTATCGAAAAACTGTTCTAATTCTGGCTCATACAACATCGATTTGCACCCCAGAAAACCACGTAATCCACTGCTCTCCAGTTCTTTGAACATATTCTACATACCTTCGTTGTCTGGAATGTTCAACACTGATTCGAAGTCAACTAGATAGGCGTTGGTGAACAACGAGGAAGCCATTTCAGAAGTTTGAGAGTGTGCGAAAGTCCCTGAGATTGAATATCTGCAAAATTAATACGAGAGCAAGAACGCAAGAACAATACAGTAATATTGCAAGGTGAGAAATGGTAAAAATGGAGGAACTGTAAATAAATATGGAAGAATACGAAAAGGTGAGAGAAGGGACGATGTAGATGTGATTGTTCGCATGTAGACAACACGTGTCAAACATCCGACTGTGCGTACTATTTTTAGAAATGATTTTGAAAATATTTTACCCGTACAGGTAAAAAGGTTAAAATCGACGCGCCAAAAACTTAAAATATCACACCTAAGAAAATCTGTTTTTAATGTATCGCGAGAATGGAACGGAATCTGTTAACAGATAAGCATCAATTGTGTACAGGAGATATCTGTTGACAGATTTCTCTTGTTCAATTGACGTCACGCTTAACAACACAGAGACCAAGTTCCCCCTACGAAAGGTATCTCCCATCAGTAAAGCTTACGTATGCATTGCTGTCCAACATGTAATGATGACGTAAGAATGTCTGTTCCCCCTGAACAGAAGAACTCGCTGCTGACGTAAACATTGCTCTTCCCTTTGAACGGAACACTTGTTGCTGACGTAAACATTGCTGTTCAACCTACACAAATCGTTAGTGGACAGACAAATTTATGGCAATTCTAAGAGACCTAATATATTCCTAAAATAGGAAAACTTAGCGTCTGGCAGAGGCTTTGTGAAGATATCAGCAACTTGTTGCTCAGTCGACACGTACTCCAACCGGACATCCTTATTTAGCACATGGTCTCTTATAAAATGGTGCCTTATGTCAATGTTCTTGGTTCTTGAGTGCAGCACAGGATTCTGGGTGATCGCTATCGCACTTGTGTTGTCACAGAGAATGGGCGCTTCAGAAGCATCAATGCCATAATCCTTCAACTGATGTTGAATCCAGAGGATTTGAGCGCAACAACTGCCAGCAGCTAAGTACTCTGCCTCAGCAGTTGACGTGGCAATGGATGTCTGCTTCTTGCTGAACCAGGAAATCAACCGATCTCCCAAGAATTGACAAGTTCCACTTGTGCTCCTGCGGTCAATCCTGCATCCTGCGTAATCTGCATCACTATAACCGATTAGTTCAAAGCCTGAGTCTTTGGGATACCAAAGACCCACGTTGGAAGTACCCTTTAAATATTTGAGGATTCTCTTAACAGCAATATAATGTGATTGCTTTGGCTCTGCTTGGAATCTAACACACATACAGACAGCAAACATGATGTCTGGTTTGCTAGCTGTTAGGTAAAGCAAAGTGTTAGGACCGAAGGATTGGGAAATTAATGCAAAGCGAGTGCTGCTACTGATAATTAAAAATTTTGCGCTGCTATTATGAGGTGAAATACCTCGGGTTATTGAACATTAAATAGAGAGCACCAGAGACAGATCTGGTATGTAATAAAAACATGCGGAAAACACGAGAACTGAATCCTAAATTTTAAAACACGATGCAAACAGATTTCTGTCTAACAGAAATCTGTTCGACTTACTGTGTGTGCAATCTGATGCGTGCGTGCTAAATAAATGCATATGCGGAATAAATAACAGAATACAATACACAGCTATTTGTTTATGGAAGTTCGGAAATCAATGTCCTACGTCTCCCCTTCTTCCTCCTCGGAAGGTTCCACTAGAAGATTTGATCTACACATCGTGTACAGACCCGATCCCGCAACCAGCAGCTGCGAGAACTCCTAGACTCCACCAGCCCTCGGCTGTCACTCACTTGTTTTACGCCTATGTGTGAAAGGCTACAAACACAGAGTTTAACGTCGTCGTGCTTGGACGGGATCTGATTTTGGTTTGTGATTCACTCGCTAAGCAATTACGCACACCTCTCAAAATATGCGAGTGAATCTTTGTGTGTGAGATTTTACAGTGTATAGCTCAACTCTAAAATGATAATCTCACACACTGGGAAAATGCTCTTCAATAGCTGATTGAGACTCAGCAGTAGACACTCGTTATGCGCTCCTCTCTAATGGCGGTATACTTCTTCGTCTCCAATTTTATTCCCTATGTATTTTGCACTGTGTTAATTAATTTGTCAAAATCACAAAAATCGCCTATCTTCAACAGTGCTTCTTGTATATATATTTGCTTCCCCAAATATGGCCGTTAGATTAATTCCAATTCCTTTTCTGCGCTTGTTAAGGCTAATTCGTCGTCTTCCCAAATGTGTGCAATGCTCCTCTATATATTGTACTATTTCCCAGAATAGTAAAAATCTTGTCCCCTTGATTTAAGGCATTTGCACGACTCAATCTTAGCCATTGATTCTTTCCATTTTGAGCGTTGATTGCATCCCAACAGCTGAATGTGCTCCAAGAAATTGTTCAACAGCTGTTCGCTCAGCTGTTGTCTTTTCTTCGTCACAACACTTCGCGCAACAGCTGGTTCACCTTCATTGCAACAGCTGATCCATTTAACTTCTAGCAGCTGGTACATCAACTTCCAGCAGCTGGTTCATTTACATTGACACGCAACAGCTGGTTTGTGATCCTTGATGCGCAACGGCTGGTTCTCTTTTAATTTCACTGTAGCTAGCGACTGGATCACTGTAGCTTGCGACTTGATATACTGTCAACTGAATACTCCCAACGACTGGTAGCTCACTGCTGAATCTACTGTAGCTCACTACTACGGCTGATACACTTTGAAGAGTTAAACGACGTCGCTCCATCTCTTGCGCTTCTCTTGTCAACTGTTGATTGTGATGACATCACTGCTGACGTCATCATTGCTGTTCGATCTTCATCAGCAACTTCTCTTCTTTTTTATCTGCATCTTCAACAGATATTCTGACGTCATGATTGCTGATCCATCTTGTTGTCTGCTGATAAGGCTGACGTCATCTTTGCTGATCATAGCTTCTTCCAATAGAAATGCTGACGTCATCTTTGCTGATCACAGCTTCTTCCAATAGAAATGCTGACGTCATCTTTGCTGATCATAGCTCTTCTTTACTTCTTAACAACCTTGTCAACATTAACTCTTCGCACGGTATCTGTTGACAGCAACTTCAATAGTAACCTCAGCAGTCTCGACCTCAACCTGCTTTCGGGCTTCTTCCATTTCTTCATCGCTAGTTGATTGAACTCCACATAAGCAAAGATGTCCACGCAGGACTCCCCATAAGCGAAGCTGTCCATGCAGGACGCCATGTAAGCAAAGTTGTCCACATAAGCGAAGCTGATAAACTTCTTTTCTTCATCAGCAGCCTCAACTACTTTGTAGCGTTCCAACTGTTATCAGATTTCTCCTCTTATCATCTGCACACTACGTAGAGTTGTTAGAAACATAATAATAGGTTTTGTGTAAATCAAAACATAGATCCAACAATCTCTCCCTTTTTTATTTACACAAAACCTCAAATAACAAATGCATGAACTAACAATTTTCTCCCTTTTTGTGGAAATCAAAAAGGGGTAGAAATCTGGTCTTCACAGTAAATTTTAAATAAAGCTCTCCCTACATTGCCACACCAAAAACTGTGACAGCAGGAATATTTAGATTTGAAAAACAAAAACAGATTTGTGGGAAGAACCAAATGCAACAATATGCTATGATTTTGAAAGAGCTGAAAGTGTGCTTCTGCTTTAGCTTATATATGCAGAGAAATATTAATAATAACTCTCCCTATCTTTTATAATATAAGCTCAAATCATTTTAAAAAAAATGAAGCACCAGCTGAAATTCCGCATAACAGAAGGTTTGAAAAATTTTCAGAGCACTTTAAATATTGTTTCAAATAAGAACATGTGCTACTGAGTCACTCACATATGAAGAACCAGAAAGAAAATATGACAGCTAAAACTCAGATTTTCATTTCTCCTATTTCGTCCCATGTGCTAAAATGAGTCACCGAGCCTCGCTCCAGGTGAGCTCATAGCCCAACCGAAATAGGATCTTGGCATCCACAAGAAACTCGCGCATTCCGTGTCAGTTCATCAAGAGAAAACCGATATATAAAATCATTTTCACCTGGCCTTCATATTATAAGCTTCTCAAAAACATTTAAAACATTTTAAAAACATAGCACATGCGTTTTAAAATAAGTGCTCGTTCAAGAACAACCTGCTCTGATACCACTTGTTAGGACCGAAGGATTGGGAAATTAATGCAAAGCGAGCGCTGCTACTGATAATAGGTTTTGTGTAATTCAAAACATAGATCCAACACAAAGAGCCTATAATGCCTCGATACAAAGATACCTCTATGGCAGTTCCAGCTTCATCTTTGTCCATTTTGATTGAAGAGCTCATAGGGGTTGCTGCTGCTGAACAGTTGTCCATGCAAAACTTATTCAGAAACTCTTTCGTATATTTAGCTTGGTTAATGAAGATTCCATTTTCCAGCTGTCGAACTTGTAAACCCAGAAAGAATGTCAGCTCCCCCATCATGCTCATCTCGAATTTGTCCTGCATAAGCTTAGAAAATTTTTTGCATAGTTTGGGGTTATTTGACCCAAAAATAATATCGTCAACATAAATCTGAACTAATAGGACGTGATCATCCTTAACAAATTTAAACAACGTCTTATCTACTGTGCCTATAGTGAATTCATTCTCAATGAGGAATTTAGATAGTTTATCATACCAAGCTCTGGGTGCTTGCTTCAACCCATATAGAGCTTTATCCAGCTTATAAACATAATCTGGATGTGCATGATTAACGAAGCCAGGAGGTTGTGCTGTTAGAGTAGATGCCCAACTAGCCAACTTGTGACGTGTGGGTTTTATTGACTCTTGTATATGACAATCTTTATTTATGAAATACGCATTTATTTATGGCATTCTTTATCTTCATTATGATTATAATGTTAACAATTGTGTTGGATAAAGACCTAGAATGCACCATAGTGTATGTTAGATGTGATAGTGGATATGATGGCTATCATGAAACACATCCATTAGTCACTGTGTATTCTGAATTCGTTCCTAGTCGATTGGGCCGTCAAAATGAGGATAAGGCCGCCCGAGCTTGAGACTAGCATCTGCGATGTGAAGGCATTCTGAATCCTAGTCGATTGGGCCGTCAAAATGAGGATAAGGCCGCCCGAGCTTGAGACTAGCATCTGCGATGTGAATTACCATGTTATGTTTGTAGGGAACATTGTGATGT
>KV012815.1:265501-334468 GCA_001598015.1 Dorcoceras hygrometricum
TCTATCCAACTTGGGTCAGCTAAGGCTTCATCAATTACCTTAGGCTCTATATGTGATAGAAATGCAGCATAAAAATGATCATGAGATAGCTGGCCTCGTGTGCGAATAGGGGATTCGAAATTACCTATGACTTTCTCAGGTGGATGATTTTTATTCCACCGAAGATCAAGTCCAATGGGATTTGCTTCTTGTTCCCCCTGTGTTGCTGACTGATAGAAAAGTTTGGATCTTCTGACACCAATTGATGATTTTCATTGTTAGCTTGTGCATCAGATTCCAACTGTGATACTTGCCGTTGTATGTGATTGTTGTTGTCAGCTCTGTCATCCACTGTTGGTCTTGATGCCACTTGGGAAGAAGTGCTGGCAACTGTTGCGTTAGCTGTTGGTGTATGAGTAGGAGCATTTGCTTGCGTAATGTCTGACGTGGCAAGATCTGTTGGAACAGTATCTGTTGGAGCAGCATTTGTTTGCGCGGTGATTACTTCTGCTCCAACTGTCGTCAGATCTTGTGGAACAATATTGTGTTGTGTGTCCACGCTTGGTTGTTCTTCAGCTGTATATCTTTGTGGCGACACGTCATCATCAGATTCTTCAAGATTTGTTGATTCCAGACGTGTGCACAAGTCGTGTAAGCTTGCAGCTGAATTTGATTTGAAACTTGTCTCATCGAACACAACATGGGCTGATTCTTCAACAGTGAGACTCTTGATATTGAATACACGATAAGCTTTGCTGACAGCGGAGTAACCTAATAATATTCCTGCATCAGATTTAGGTTCAAACGCTGTTAGGTGCTTCTTGCCATTGTTGTGAACGAAACATCTACACCCAAACACCCTGAAATAAGATATATCAGGTTTCTTGCCATGCCAGATCTCATATGGGGTTTTATCGTGCATCCTATTAATCATAGATCTGTTTTGAGTGTGACACGCTGTGTTAACTGCTTCTGCCCAAAATTTTTCAGAAATTCCGGAATAAGCAATCATTGATCTAGCAGCTTCTTTTAAAGTGCGATTTTTCTTTCAGCAAACCCGTTTTGCTGAGGAGTTCTAGCTGCTGAAAGCTCATGCTTAATTCCTAAGTCTTCCAAATAAGAAGTTAATTTAAAATTTAAAAACTCAGTACCGCGATCACTTCTTATCCGGTTGACTGAACAAGATCTGTCATTTTGTAAACGTTTCAAAAGGCGTATCAGCTGATCGGCGGTTTCAGATTTTGCTTTTAAAAACAGCACCCAAGTATATTTTGAAAAATCATCAACAACAGCAAGGGTGTAGGACGTTCCCCCTAAGCTTGTTACTGAAATAGGACCAAAAGGATCCATGTGTAAAAGCTCAAGGCAACGGGAAGAACGTTTTCCGCCTTTATTTTTGAAAGTCGATTTAATATGCTTACCAAGCTGACAAGCTGCACAGATCTTATCCTTAGAAAATTTTAATTTGGGCATTCCAGAGACCATATCATGCTCACTCAACTTAGCAAGTGTTTTAAAGTTTAGATGGTTCATTCGTTGATACCACAACCAACTCTTGGAAGAGTCAGCTGTAAGACAAAGCTGTTCAGACTTCAACTGCTCTGACCAATCGATAACGTAGGTATTCCTCGATCTTTTACCCACCAATACAGTCAGACCATTTGAGTTCTGAACTGTGCACGTGTGTTGTTGAAAGTTAACTATGTAACCTTTGTCACATAGTTGACTGATACTAATAAAATTATAACTGAGATTATCAACAACCAATATATCTGAGATAGAGATGTTACCATGGGTAAGATTATCCTTACCCACAGTGTTACCGTGTGCATTATCACCAAAGACTATTTTCGCTCCTTTGTGTGGAACAACATCTGTCAACAGCTTTGGGTTTCCTGTCATATGTCGAGCACACCCACTGTCCAAGTACCAAATAATTGCGTCTTCAGTAGCTTTGTACCTGTTACCCTGCAATCATACAAACAAATTTTGGTACCCAATTTTACTTGGGTCCTGATTGGATTCCCCATTTCGGGACCCATACTTGAATTACCTTAACAGTTTTTCCATTATAAGTATCCTTAAGGGTCTGTGCATAATTGTGAGGTATGTTGAGTTTCGATTTCATATGTTGACCATATAGATCTCTTTTCCGCTGAATCTTTTTCCAATTCGATTTTACCTTCGTTGAACTACTCCATTGCTGGTTAGGAACAAATGGCTTTCGACCAGCTTTCGCTTTGTCTTTTTCCAGTTTGCTCTTTAGCCAGCTTGGCTTGGAGTTCTCAGGTTTTGAAAAGCCGATACCAGCTTTTCCATTATCGTTCAGCTTTCTCAGTCTTTAAACTGTCAGTATCCTAAAGCTCGTCAGAACTCGATTCTGCTGAACTATTTTTCAGACTTGCGTTTTCGGCCTTGATTTCCTCAAATGTGTGAGATAAGCTCTTGTACTTATGGACCATATCGTTCAGTGCCTAAACTAGATCCTCACGTGTAAATTCAATGTTTTAGAAATCGAATACCTCATCGTCCGAAGTTTGATCAGCCATGAGGCAATGAACTTCCTCCTGTTCACTGTCACTTGATGAGGAGCTGCTGCTGGAGGAAGAGTCTGAATCAGTATCTGCCCAGCTTTTGGTGCTCTCTTCTGCCATCAGCACCTTCCTGTCATTCTTTCTATTTGGCCTTCTGTCAGGTCTTGTTCTCATCCTCCTATCCTTGGGTCGCTCCTTGGATCTCTCAACAGATCTTTCATCAGTTTTGTCCTCTCTCTTGTGTCTATCCTCCTTATTATCATCTCTTTGATATCTATCATCCATTCTCTTGTCATCTCTGGATCTGTCCTCCTTTCTTGGCCTATTTCAATCAGCTGCAAAGTGCCCTGGATGATCACAATTATAACATTTCATATCAGAAGAAGTTTTATCAGATTTGTGAAAGTTACTGTAAGGAGAAGAAGGGTGGAAGGATCTTCTCATGAATTTCCCAAACTTCTTGACGAAGAGGGACATGACGTCGTCGCTGAGTTGGTCAGCTGATTTGCTGGTGCTTGGAGAGCACTGTTCAACAAGTGTAGCAGCTAGCGCTTTCGTCGGCTGGGAGGTTGAGGGTACTTCAGATCTTGTCTCGAGTTCAAATTCATATGCTTTCAAGTTTGCGAACAGATCATGAAGCTCCATTTTGTTCAAATCCTTTGATTCCCTCATTGCCATTGTCTTCACGTCCCACTCCTTGGGTAACGCTCTCATGACTTTCAATGTTAGCTCTCTGTTGCTGTACTCTTTTCCAAGACTGTTCAACTCGATCACTATAGCGCTGAATCTTTCGTCGAATTCTGTCATTGTTTCTCCGTCCTTCATCTTGATGGACTCATACTTCTGTTGAGCGACGGTCAACTTGTTCTCTTTTGTCTCGTCGCTTCCCTCACGTATCTGGATCAGCTTTTCCCAGATGTCTTTGGCTGTGGCACAGGTTTTGATTTTGCTGAACATGTTTTTGTAAATAAGTGCGTAATGTAAAGAGATAAAGGGACATAGTTTGTTTCTGGAAGTTCGGATATAAATATCCTACGTCTCCCTTTCTTCCTTTTCAGGAAGGTATCACTAGAAGATTTGATGTACACAGTCCTTCTGCACACCCGATCACACAAGCCTCACTTGTATGAACTCCTAGCACCACTAACTTCACAAACTTCCACGCAGACGCAGCTGCTGGTTTACAACACTTTGAAATATATCAAATGGCTTCTTAAGAGCACGTTTGTTACAGACTCAATAATGATATAGCAATGAATACAGTAATTTGAGTGCTGTAAAATCCTATGGTTTCTGAACAAGAAACACGATTCAACAATGTGAACTAGAGGATGACTCGAAGGTATATCTATGTAAGATTTGAACTGTAAGGTTCTTAGAGTCTTTGAGAGCTTGAAAGATAACTTCAGAATGCAAGTAGCTCAGAAAACAATTTGGCAGCGTTTCAGCAATAGCAAGAGTGAGAGAGTTTTTCTTCAATTCAAAACTTCTGCTATTTATACTCTTTGCTCAACGGTCGATTGATTCTAATAAGGCAACAAAATCCCTTTTTGAAATACTGACAATCGTACGCCGTCAATTCTGCTCCACTACATGGTAACATATAATTTCCATATATGTGCAATCCCGTTGTAACGACCTCTGCCAATGTGTACTATTTACCCAGAAATAGTACCAATCTTGTCTCCTTAATTCTAGGCAATTTGTACGATTCTGTTATGGCCATAGATCTTTTCCAATTGAGTATACGATCGAATTTGAATCAACTTAATGCTTGCGCCTGAAATCGTTTCTATTGGCAGATAGTTATTTCTTGAAGACGATTGAACAGTGACTATTTGTCGCGGCAAAGTATATCTGACCATTTGCAATTTCAGCAACACTGACGTCATCATATCTGTTATACAACCACTGTAGCTGACATCATCATATCTGTTGGGGACGTCATGGTATCTGATAGTTCTACTATGCTCATATCTGATGGCAGCAAATGATGTCCCGTTGAACTTACTGTTACCAAAATTGTTTATGGCAAACGTTACTCGCACTGTTCCAATAACAAATACTGTTGTGTTATCTGGTGTCAGCAAACATCTCTGCACTGTTTCGATATCTGTTGGCAGATATCTTCCCCGATATAATAACGATATCTGTTGATAGATATCTTCGCTAATACAATCTTCAAAGTCTGTTTTCAGCAACCATTACTGATCCAATAGCGATATCTGTCGACAGCAACAAACATTCTCAAGACACTTCCAACAGTAGATGCCTGACCCGATAACCCGAATACCTAATCCGATAACCCAAAACTCAGAACCCGAATCAAATAAACTCTGTAACCTGGTAATAAATCTCAAAGCCAAACTGATAATTGTTGTCAGCAACTTGATATCTTATGAAAAGATTATTCAATTATCATCGTTAAGTTCAAATCTTTCCTTGTTTTTGTTATCACCAAAACTATAAATTTTATTCTAACATCGTGTTTCTCCTGTGTTAAGTCAAGTAAATCTGATTCTTGATACGCCATGAAAGCATATGTATTGTTCTCTTTCAGTTTTGTGATTTATTGCCTGAGATTATGTTCAGTTTCAGTAATGTTTATGCCTCTGTTGGTTCGAACTATGTATATGATGTTCGGGTTCATAGTTAGTTTTCGTTTGAAACTCAAATGTGTTTTATGAAGTTGATGAAGAGGATATTGATTTTAAACACTGAGCATTTCAGATTCTAGTTCCTTACAAAGTTATGAAGGTTCTTTTCCCAATGAATGGTGATGTCTGGACTCGACGCCATGAAATTGGTGATGCTAGTTGAATCAGTAGCTGATTCTGGTTTGATAGGAAGCTCTGGTATCGTTGGAAGTCGTTCAGATGTTATATCGCTGATTTCTTAGTCAGATTCCTATTTCTCTTGTTAATAATCAGATTTCATGTAGACATCTGAAACTTCTACGTCATATTTGATTTTCTTTCAACATTCGGTCTCAGTCAGATTTCACATCGTTGATCGTTGACATCTGATGGGATCAATTCCATTTTTATTGACCTCTGAATTGACCCAACAGCTGATTTGACCAAACTAAATTCGTTGACATCTGATTTATACCAGCAGCTGAGCTCCCTGTAGGTATCTGCTGTTTCACCTATTACTCCGTTAACAGCTGAGTTGACCAAATTCGTTGACATCTGATTTATCCCAGCAGTTGATCGTTGACTGTTGACATCTGATGGGATCAATTCCATTTTTATTGACCTCTGAATTGACCCAACAGCTGATTTGACCAAACTAAATTCGTTGACATCTGATTTATACCAGCAGCTGAGCTCCCTGTAGGTATCTGCTGTTTCACCTATTACTCCGTTAACAGCTGAGTTGACCAAATTCGTTGACATCTGATTTATCCCAGCAGTTGAGCTCCCTGTAGGTATCTGCTGTTTCACCTATTACTCCGTTAACAGCTGAGTTGACCAAACTCAATTCGTTGACATCTGATTTATCCCAGCAGCTGAGTTCCCTGTAGGCATCTGCTGTTGTTCAACTGGTACTTCGTTGACATCTGTTTCACCCATACCAAAATTCGTTGTTACTCCCATACACCATTTCTATAGAGACATCTGTTTACGCCAACAGTACTTTCATTTAGAAACATCTGAAATTTATCCAGTAACCATACGCTGTTTCTTTCAACATCTGTTTTCCCAAGTCGCAGCTGGATGCTCAGTGCAAATGTTACTTTATAGAAATTGAGTTTTAAAAATGAAGTGAACCCCGATGTCAAGATCTGATTTTCACCCAGATGTTGTTTAAAGGAAGAAAATGTTTAGATTTTATGATTTATGGCAAAGATAACAGACGGTCCATATGGGAAGGGTGAGCAGCAGTCGAGCGTGTCAGTTGCCCCTTTATATTGGGTGAGATTTCACCATATAGTAACTGATATCAGTAGTCATTTGATCAAGCGCAACGGGACCTAAGTGGAACTTTTGAGCCATAAGTCTAAAGAATTAAATGTTGGGATCTGAGTACTCCCATATCAGATGTTACGAACAGCTATGTTTAAAATGTCTTCTTTTAAACTATGTTATTGTATGTATTGCGCCTGCCCATATTGTGCTCTTGTTATTCTCAGTTTTTCTAGCTGAGCCCCTATGCTCACTAACTTTCTTGGTGCAGGTGAGTCAGTTCCGGGGCAGATGGGAGAAGGGATCTGAGTCACCTGTGATGTGTGGGTGTTTATCAAAAGGCCAGCGGTTCCGCGACGTCTGCTTTATAGTTTTCCAATCTGTATTAAGATCAATTACAACAATAGTGAATTAAAACAGAGTTTCAGTAGTTGTAATTCGCAATTTCATTTTGTAACTTGAAATATGATATTGAAATTTTAATTTTTCTACTTGGCGCCAACTGTTTATTCTTCGTATTTTCTTGGCAAGGCAATACAGCTTGCTACAATTCATTTCAGCCCTTCATTTTAGTCTTATATTTCTTTTTCCTTCATTCGTGGCCCCATGGGGTTTGGGTGCTACAAACTTGGTATCAGAGCATGGTCCTGAGATAAACACACACATTTCCAGCTCGAACAGATTTCGTCGACCGTTTCTCCGGAGCAATGAGTTTTCTTTTATGCTTTAGAGCATGTATTCTTTTGAAATCTTGCATGTTCTGATGTTCTTATGTGGTGGATTGTGGGTCAAGGAAGAAGATTGTTGGATCTGTTTTGACAGATCCTAATTAAGTTTTGAATTACACAAAACATGTTATTGTGATTCTAACAAATTCCACTTGAGTGTACAGATTCTAGCTAACGAAGAAGACGATCAGCAGCAGCTATATTTGTCCAGCAGGTTGTTCGCTATATAAATGATCAGCAGTTGGTTTGGTGTTCATGGAATCGGCAGTTGGATTAAGTTTGGAGACGTCCAAAGTTGAATCAGCTGTTCGTAATCAGGCGAGGGCCAAGTTGAATCAGCTGGTGCATAGTCGTAGTGATGAACCAGCTGGAACAAGAATTGAGAAGCTTGCTGGAGAAGAAGAAGATGAGCTAAGTACTGTTGACGAATCTGTTAGCAGTAGCGATTATAAGTACTGTTGATGAATCTATCAACAGTCGCTATTCAAAGGAAGACTTTGTGTTGTTATTTCAGCAGACGAAGCTTCAGTGGATCCAGTCGCAACGCAAAGATTTCCAGTCGCAATGTTTTGAGAATCCAGACGCAAGAAGATTCAGGCGAAGCATTTGATGAACCAGACGCAAGCAACAGCGGCATCCAGTCAAGAGCTTATTTGTATCAGCTGTTGCTATATATTCAGTCGCGAGCTACAGTGTCCAGTCGCAAGAAATACAGGCGCAAAGAATTGAAGAAGTAGCAAAGCGCACCAGTCGTAGTGATAAATCAGCAGCGAAGCATTGACAACTCACGAAGAGTTATCAAAGATGGATGTCAACTGCTGAGCTCAATTCAAATGGCGAAAACGACAAGAAGCCTGCAAAAGAAAATGACGCAAGTACTGTTCCCCTGTCGGTACTTTACAGAGGAGCGTTGCACTGAAATGGAATGAAGACAAAATAGCCATATGGTGCGCAGAACAGTTTTGGAAGCTATCCAACGGGAAGAAATTCTACAGAGGCTATATATTCGAGGCAACGCCAATTGAAGAACAGTTCGTAAGAGAGTTCGTCCAGTTGAGAGACGACGTTGGTGCAACTACATACTGTGGTAGAATTAATTTGAATATACAGTGCACCAACAGAGGGAAAAAGAAAAGAAGATGAAGCAATCGACAATCATTCTAGAGAGGAGCTTATTGTGTCGATTGCTGAGTCTAGATTAGCTTGTTAGAGCATGTCCCTCGTGTGTGAGAAAAACAGAGAGTTGAGCGTTTCATTGTATCAATCTCACACACCCAGATTCATTCACATCTATCTGTGAATGAATCTCGAAATCTGTTGACAATTCCCGTCCAAGCATGAATACGTAAAACTCTTGTGTATGTAGTCAGTCACACAGCTGCGGCTGTTGTGCATTTGTGGAGTCTAGGAGTTCTCACAGCTGCTGGTTGTGGGATTGGGTCTGTACACGCGGTTGTAAGATCAAATCTTCTATTGGAGCCTTCCGAGGTGGAAGAAGGGGAGATGTAGGATATTGATATCCGAACTTCCATAAACAAACCTGCTGAGTATCGTGTTCTTTAAGCTTTCAGTATTGCATATTTACTTAGCACGCATACACGCATAGCGCATTCAGCACGTACGCACAAATCAGCACTTGCTTATATTTAGCATCGCACAAGCATATTTCAGCAGCACACAAGGACAAGTCTCGAACAGATTTATGTTGTACATAAATCTGTTTGAGTTGTTTTAAAATATAGGATTCAGTTCTGGTATTTTCCGCATGATTTTTAAATCATACCAGATCTGTCTCCGGTGCTCTTTGTATTTTATATGTTCAAGAACAACGAGCTATTGCAGCTCAAGTTTGTATCGGCAGCGCGAAAATCTCAAAGGCTTTTATCAAAAGCGCGGTTGCCTATCTTTTTGATCCTTACTATCGGACCAACAAGTGGTATCAGAGCAGGTTGTTCTTGAATGAGCACTGATTTTAAAACACATGTGCTATGTTTTTAATGTTTTAACTGTTTTGAGAAACTTATTTTATGAAGGCCAGATGTTGTTTTAATATAGAACCGGTTTTTCGCTTGATGAACTGTCGGGATGCGCGAGTCTCGGGCAGATGCCAAGCTTCTATTTTCGTTGTGCTATAAGATCACTTGGAGCGAGGCTCAGTGACAAGCACATGGGGCAAGATAGAAGAAGGAAAAATCTGAGCTTTTATCTGTACTGGTTCTTCATATATTTAAGTGACTCAGTAGCACGTGTTCATTTGAAACAATATTTCGATGCTCTGATTTGTTTTTAAATTGTTCTGTTTTGCGGATTTCCAGCTGATGCAAAACATTGCTTTTAAAAATGATTTGTGCTCATTTTATAAAAGATAGGGAGAGTGGCGTCACTGTCTCTTATAATTTTGAGTTATGCATCAGTTTCGCTTTTGAAAATCATATACTGTTGCATATGGTGCTTCCCAAAGCTGTTTTTGTTTTTCAAAGATTAAAACTCCTGCTGTTACATTGTTTTTGTTGTAACAGTGTAGGGAGAGCTTTTGTTTTAAATCGGGAAGTCCAGCAGTTCACTCTCTTTTTGATTCCCACAAAAAGGGAGAGAATTGTTAGAACATGCATCGTTGATTTGAGGTTTTGTGTAAATCAAAAAGGGAGAGATTGTTGGATCTGTTTTGACAGATCCGATAAAGTTCGGCAGCTGGATTAGCAATGGAGACGTCCAAAGTTGAATCAGTTGTTCGTAATCTGGAGGAGGCCAATTCATACCAGCAGATGTGATTATTGCTTAGAGAGCTTGAACCAGCTGGAGCGCTAGCAAAAGCTGTTATCAGCAGAGATGATGTCAGCATACATTCTGGAGGAAGCATTGAGCAGCAAGGATGACGTCATCACAATCAGCAGTTGAGAAGAAGTGCTAGATCTGGAATCACCGATGATGACATCAGCAGTGATGTCATCACAATCAGCAGATGAAGAAACCAGCGGGAGCGTTAAGATGATGACATCAGCAGTGACGTCATCATTCAGCAGGAAGCTACAGTGATCAGCAGATGAAGAGATATCAGCAGTTGAGAAGATGCGCTTGATATGGAATGAGCTGTGATGACATCAGTCTTGATGTCATCACAATCAGCAGTTGGCTATCAGCAGATGAAACGAAGCGCAAAAGATGAAGCGACGTCGTGTTGAGATTCAGCAGATGGATTAGTGCTGATGACGTCATCGGTGAAGTCATCATATTCAGCAGATGGTTTGAGCAACCAGTCGCAAGAATCAGCAGGTAGCTTGCATCCAGACGCAAGAGGAAGCGACGTCGTAGAGGAGATATCCAGTCGCAAGCTACTGTTCATCAGCAGATGGTATTTGAAGATAGCGATAGCAAAACGATGTCGTTTACATAAGTTGATACGACAGCGTTTTGCTCTTGCGCTAAACATTCAGCAGGAAGACTTTGCGTTGATTATTTCAGCAGTCGAAGCTACAGTGGATTCAGTCGCAACGCAAAGATTTCCAGACGCAGTGTTTTGAGCAACCAGACGCAAGAAGATAAATCTATTGTTGTTGAAGAAGATTCAGGCGAAGCTTTTGATGAACCAGACGCAAGCAACAGCAGCATCCAGTCGAAGAGCTTATATGAATCAGCTGTTGCTACTCAACCAGTCGCAAGCTTTGCATATTCAGTCGCAGGAAACCCAGGCGCAAAGAATCGAAGAAGTAGCAAAGCGCAGCAGTCGTAATGATAAATCAGCAGCGAAGCAGTTGACGACTTACGAAGAGATATCAAAGATGGATGTCAACTGCTGAGCTCAATTAAAATGGCGAAAACGACAAGAAGCCTGCAAAAGAAAAGGACGCAAGTACTGTTTCCCTGTCGGTACTTTACAGATGAGCGTTGCACTGAAATGGAATGAAGACAAAATAGCCATATGGTGCGCAGAACAGTTTTGGAAGCTAATCCAACGGGAAGAAATTCTACAGAGGCTATATATTCGAGGCAACGCCAATTGAAGAAGAGTTCGTAAGAGAGTTCATCCAGTTGAGAGACGACGACTACATACTGTGGTAGAATTACTTTGAATATACAGTGCACCAATAGAGGGAAAAAGAAAAGAAGATGAAGCAATCGACGATCATTCTAGAGAGGAGCTTATTGTGTCTATTGCTGAGTCTAGATTAGCTTGTTAGAGCATGTCCCTCGTGTGTGAGAAAAACAGAGAGTTGAGCGTTTCATTGTATCAATCTCACACACCCAGATTCATTCACATCTATCTGTGAATGAATCTCGAAATCTGTTGACTGTTCCCGTCCAAGCATGAAGACATAAAACTCTTGTGTATGTAGTCAGTCACACAGCTGCGGCTGTTGTGCATTTGTGGAGTCTAGGAGTTCTCACAGCTGCTGGTTGTGGGATTGGGTCTGTACACGCGGTTGTAAGATCAAATCTTCTAGTGGAGCCTTCCGAGGTGGAAGAAGGGGAGATGTAGGATATTGATATCCGAACTTCCATAAACAAACCTGCTGAGTAACGTGTTCTTTAAGCTTTTCAGTATTGCATATTTACTTAGCACGCATACACGCATAGCGCATTCAGCACGTACGCACAAATCAGCACTTGCTTATATTTATCATCGCACAAGCATATTTCAGCAGCACACAAGCACAAGTCTCGAACAGATTTATGTTGTACATAAATCTGTTTGAGTTGTTTTAAAATATAGGATTCAGTTCTGGTATTTTCCGCATGATTTTTAAATCATACCAGATCTGTCTCCGGTGCTCTTTGTATTTTATATGTTCAAGAACAACGAGCTATTGCAGCTCAAGTTTGTATCGGCAGCACGAAAATCTCAAAGGCTTTTATCAAAAGCGCGGTTGCCTATCTTTTTTATCCTTACTATCCGACCAACAAAGAAATATTCCAGTAGATGAATCTAACCTCGATAGTAATGCTAGCATTGCCCAGCTGTTAAGACTGTTGGTAGAACAATTGAGTAGAGGCAATGTCCAATCTTCGAGTAGCAGAGGGCCAAGTCACGATGACCCTCAGGAAAGATTTCGAAGACAAAAGCCAAGAGAATTCAGTGGCACAATAGACCCGTTTGTCGCAGAGAGTTGGATAAAGTCGATGGAGGTGATATTTGAATACCTCCAGATGCCAGACTTAGAGAGGGCCAGATGTGCCATTTATATGTTGAAAGATGATGCTATGCTCTGGTGGGAAGGAGCTAGACTCACAGTGGACGTAACGAACCTTTCCTGGGAGGAATTCAAGAGAGTGTTGTATGAACAGTATTTTACTGAGGATAAGAGGTCTGAATTGAAACTGGAATTTTTTATGATAAAGCAAGGGGACATGTCTGTCCAAGAGTATGTTCGAAAGTTTGAACGAGGATGCTACTTTGATCGGGGCAGATCCTAAGGAGAAGTTGCGACATTTCATCGATGGGTTAAATCCAGCACTTAGACATGATGTTAGGCTGGTGGAACCCAAAGATTATCGAAGTGCAGTGGACAAAGCTCTTAGAGCTGACCAAGATTGGAAGGCTGTTGTGGAGGAGAGGCAACAAAAGAGGCAGGCCTTTCAACAGAAAGACCAGAGACCACCCAAGAAGCAAAACAAGGGTCAACAGCGATCACAAGAGCCTAAGCCTCTAGCTGTTCAACCTATTAGCGTAGTATCTGCTGTCAGCAATAGGCCAGTGTGTCCTAAGTGCCAAAAGAATCATCCTGGTCCTTGTAGAGTTGGACAGAATGTTTGTTACAAATGTGGGCTGCCTGGGCATGTGATAAAGAATTGCCCAAAGTCGAAGCAGATGGTGACAAGTAGAGCTTATGTCATGACATCTGAGCAAGCCAATCCAGATTCTACAGTGGTTATCGATAAGATTTTGATTGCTGGTTTGCCCTCTTTATCCTTGATATATTCAGGGCATCTCATTCGTTTATAGCATCAGATTTTTCTAAGATATTACCCGTCAGACCTGACCAAGTAACTCTGGGATTTTGTGTAACGGTACCCTCTGGGAAGAGCTGGTATCCCATGACCTATTTCGCGATTTAGAACTTAGGCTTCAAGGGCATTTGATTTCTGCCAATTTTATTGTCTTACCGATGCCAGAGTTCGACATGATATTGGGGATGGATTGGTTGACTAAGTATGGAGTAGTAATAGCCTTCAAGCTCCGAACAGTGGTGGTAAAACCCCCAAGAGGAGACTGTTTTACGTTTGAGGCCAATCAGATTTGTAATATTCGTCGCATTATTTCAGCTCTTAAGGCGTAGAGTAGTTTGAGGAAAGGAGGAGTAGGATTTTTTATAAGCCTGTCATCCTTAGCAGTTGCTAATAAGCCTCAACTTTCAGATGTAGAAATAGTAAATGAATTTCCTGAAGTGTTCCCAGAGGATGTATGTGGATTGCCACCTGATAAGGAGCTGGATTTTGCAATTGATTTAATACCCGGAGCAGCACCAGTTTCTAAGCCACTCTATCGCCTTGCTCCATCGGAAATGAGGGAATTAAAGGAACATATACAAGATCTGTTGAACAAGGATTTAAAGTTGACGATTAAGAATAAATATCCCCTTCCTAGGATTGAAGATCTGTTTGATCAGCTGAAGGGATCTGTAGTTTTCTCTAAGATTGATTTGAGGTCGGGCTACCACCAGTTGAAGGTTAAGTCAGCAGATGTCTATAAGACTGCCTTTAGAACACGATACGGCCATTATGAGTTTTTGGGAATACCCTTTGGACTTACTAGCGCCCCATCAACTTTTATGGATTTGATGAACAGAGTTTTCCAACCCATCTTAGATCAGTTTGTAATCGTGTTCATCGATGACATCTTAGTATATTCCAAGACCAGACTCGAGCATGCGAACCATTTAAGAATAGTGCTCTAGACTTTGAAGGATAAGCAGTTGTTTGCCAAATTCAGTAAATGTGACTTCTGGTTGGAAAAGGTAGCATTCTTAGGTCACATTATATCTAAAGATGGACTAGAGGTAGACCAAACGAAAGTGGAATCCGTTCGCGACTGGCCAGTACCAAGTACTGTTTCAGGAGTTAGGAGTTTTCAGGGTTTAGCTGGATACTATAGGAGTTTTATTAAAGGATTTTCAAAGACCCTTTGACTTCGCTAACTAGAAAGCTGATTAAGTTTGAATGGACTCCAGAATGTCAAGTCAGCTTTGAGCAGTTGAAGCAAGCGCTAATTGAAGCCCCTGTATTAACCATGCCATCTGATCAACGGAAATTTGTTATCTACTAAGATGCGTCCAAGTTGGGTTTGGGTGCGGTGCTAATGCAGGACCGTAGAGTGATTTCCTACACATCCAGACAGCTAAAAAACCATGAGAAGAATTATCCCACGCATGACTTGGAGTTGGCAGAGTGTTTGCGTTGAAAATTTGGTGACATTATCTGTATGGGAAAAAGTGTGAAATATTCACGGATCACAAAAGCCTCAAATACCTTTTCACCCAAAAGGAGTTGAACATGAGGTATAGGAGATGGCTGGAGTTGGTGAAGGATTATGATTTCACGATCAGCTACCATCCAGGGAAGGCCAACGTGGTTGCTGATGCCTTGAGTAGAAAATCCGTTGGATTGGCCCAGCTATCTGTCCAGAGACCATTGGCGTGTGATATTGAGAAATTTGAATTAGAAATAGTGCCCGGTGGTAGCGCAGTGATTTTAGCAGATCTCTCCATAAGATCAAATCTGATAGATCAGATTCGTGAGGGACAACCGAAGGACGAGCAACTTCAGCAATGGATCAAACAAGATAAAGAAAGAGGCAGCAACCTCTACTTTTTGGAAGGTGGAGTAATCAGAATAGAATTTGGGTGCCCCAAGTCGACACTTTGAGATTAGATTTGATGGCATAAGCTCATTCAGCTCCATACTCTGTGCATCCCGGAAGCATTAAAATGTATAAGGACCTCCAAAAGCTGTATTGGTGGCCAGGAATGAAAAGAGACATCGCCAGTTTTGTCTCAGAATGCTTAACATGCCAGTTGGTAAAAGCTGAACACCAACGACCCGCGGGATTGTTGAAGCCGTTTCCCATTCCAGAGTGGAAGTGGGAATGTATAACTATGAATTTTGTAATTGGACTGCTCAGGACTACCCAAGGATATAATTCTATTTGGGTTATAGTAGATAGTCTTACGAAATCTGCTTACCTTTTACCAGTAAAGACAACATATTATGTGAATAGATACGCAGAGTTATATGTAAAGGAGATAGTAAGACTTCATGGTGTTCCCCTTTTGATAGTATCTGATAGAGATTCCAAGTTCACGTCCGCCTTCTGGAAGAGTTTACATAGAGCTTTAGGTACACGATTGACCTTTAGCACGGCTTTTCACCCCAAGACGGATGGACAATCAGAAAGGGTGATTCAAATTTTGGAAGATTTCCTCAGAGCATGTATTATAGACTTCTTAGAAAGATGGGATCTGAAACTACCGTTGGTAGAATTTGCATATAATAATAGTTTTCAAGCATCGATACAGATGGCTCCTTACGAAGCACTTTATGGACGCAAGTGTAGAACGCCTCTCCATTGGGATGAAGTGGGAGAACGAGCTGGTTTAGGACCATATGTGGTTGAGCAAACAGCAGAAGCTGTTAGGAAAATAAGGGAAAGATGAAAGCTGCTCAAAGCAGACAAAAGACCTATGTGGACAATAGACGGAGGGAGCTGAATTTTTAAGTCAGTGATCACGTCTTCTTGAAAGTAGCTCCAATGAAAGGAGTGATGCGTTTTGGTAAGAAGGGAAAGCTGAGCCATGGATACATTGGTCCTTATGAAATTCTGGACAAGGTAGGGACGATAGCTTATCGACTAGCACTGCCGCCGCATTTGTCCTCAGTGCATAATGTATTTCACGTATCAGCCTTGAGGAAGTATGTTCCCCACCCATCGCATATACTAAGTGTTGAGTCGATTGACTTAGAACCAGACTTGAGCTATGAAGAAAGACCCAAGAATATTTTTCTTAGGAAAATTAGGAAGCTGAGGAACCGTAGTATCCCTATGGTTAAGGTTCAATGGTCCAACCAAACTGAACGAGAAGCTACGTGGGAAACAGAAGCTGATATGCTTAGTTGCTACCCAAAATTGTTTGGTAAGTAAATTTCGAGGACGAAATTTTTATTAGGTGGGTAGATTGTAACGCCCAAAATCCATAGGACCACAATTCTTAGTCCTTTTAATGCAAGGACCCATTTCTAATTTCGAATTTCAGCTTAACCGTTTAATTTCTAGCTGATTTCTTATTTTCAGATGTTGAACACGGTGCAGAGGTCTGGTCAGCTGTTACCCGAGCACCAGCTGAGTAATTTTCAGAAGTCGAAAATAAAATGATTTTTCGGATGGGAGAATGGTTCTTTTTTTTAAATGAAAGTATTGCTTTGACAAATTCAAATAGTGATAGGGGACTTTTAACAAAATTTGAGAAGTAGGTGTGGAACACCATGCCTACTCGAGTGTTTTTCCCCTGTTACAAGTCAGACTCCCATGCCTATGGTACGTGTGGACTATAAGTTCACCATTTTGCAAGAAAACCTTCATTTTCATCAAAGAAACCATAGGAAACTCGCTGCGGTGCTTGAGGAGACTTTCTGCTAAGGCCTGCTGTGTTTCGTGTTTCTCCTGTGTTAAGTCAAGTAAATATGATTCTTGATACGCCATCAAAGCATATGTATTGTTCTCTTTCAGTTTTGTGATTTCTTGCCTGAGATTATGTTCAGTTTCAATAATGTTAATGCCTCTGTTGGTTCGAACTATGTATATGATGTTCGGGTTCATAGTTAGTTTTCGTTTGAAACTCAAATGTGTTTTATGAAGTTGATGATGAGGATATTGATTTTAAACGTTGAGCATTTCAGATTCTAGTTCCTTACAAAGTTATGAAGGTTCTTTTCCCAGTGAATGGTGATGTCTGGACTCGAAGCCATGAAATTGGTGATGCTAGTTGAATCAGGAGTTGATTCTGGTTTGATAGGCAGCGCTAGTATCGTTGGAAGTCGTTCAGATGTTATATTGCTGATTTTTTAGTCAGATTCCTATTTCTCTTGTTAAGAATCAGATTTCATGTAGACATCTGAAACTTCTACGTCATATTTGATTTTCTTTCAACATTCGGTCTCAGTCAGATTTCACATCGTTGACTGTTGACATCTGATGGGATCAATTCCATTTTTATTGACCTCTGAATTGACCCAACAGCTGAGTTGACCAAACTCAATTCGTTGACATCTGATTTACCCCAGCAGCTGAGCTCCCTGTAGGTATCTGCTGTTTCACCTATTACTCCGTTAACAGCTGAGTTGACCAAATTCGTTGACATCTGATTTATCCCAGCAGTTGAGCTCCCTGTAGGTATCTGCTGTTTCACCTATTACTCCGTTAACAGCTGAGTTGACCAAACTCAATTCGTTGACATCTGATTTATCCCAGCAGCTGAGTTCCCTGTAGGCATCTGTTGTTGTTCAACTGTTACTTCGTTGACATCTGTTTCACCCATACCAAAATCCGTTGTTACTCCCATACACCATTTCTATAGAGACATCTGTTTACGCCAACAGTACTTTCATTTAGCAACATCTAAAATTTATCCAGTATCCATACGCTGTTTCTTTCAACATCTGTTTTCCCAAGTCGCAGCTGGATGCTCAGTGCAAATTTTATTTTATAGAAATTGAGTTTTAAAATGAAGCCCCCGATGTCAAGATCTGATTTTCACCCAGATGTTGTTTAAAGGAAGAAATGTTTAGATTTTATGATTTATGGCAAAGATAACAGACGGTCCATATGGGAAGGGTGAGCAGCAGTCGAGCGTGTCAGTTTGCCCCTTCATATTGGGTGAGATTTCACCATATAGTAACTGATATCAGTAGTCATTTGATCAAGTGCAACGGGACCTAAGTGGAACTTCTAAGCCATAAGTCTAAAGAATTAAATGTTGGGATCTGAGTACTCCCATATCAAATGTTACGAACAGCTATGTTTAAAATGTTTTATTTTAAACTATGTGATTGTATGTATTGCACCTGCACATATTGTTCTCTTGTTATTCTCAGTTTTGCTTGCTGAGCCCCTAGGCTCACTAGCTTTCTTGGTGTAGGTGAGTCAGTTCCGAGGCAGATGGGAGAAGGGATCTGAGTCAGCTGTGGTGTGTGGGTGTTTATCAAAAGGCCAGCGGTTCCGCGACGTCTGCTTTATTGTTGTGTTTTTGATCTTTTGCCAATCTGTATTAAGATCTATTATAACAATAGTGAATTCAAACAGAGTTCCAGTAGTTGTAATTCGCAATTGCATTTTGTAACGTGTGGGTGTTTATCAAAAGGCCAGCGGTTCCGCGACGTCTGCTTTATTGTTGTTGTTTTTGATCTTTTGCCAATCTGTATTAAGATCTATTATAACAATAGTGAATTCAAACAGAGTTCCAGTAGTTGTAATTCGCAATTGCATTTTGTAACTTGAAATCTGATATTGAAATTTTAATTTTTCTACTTGGCGCCAACTGTGTACTCTTCGTATTTTCTTGGCAAGGCAATACAGCTTGCTACAATTCATTTCAGCCCTTCATTTTTGTCTTATATTTCTTTTTCCCTAAATTTGTGGCCCCATGGGGTTTGGGTGCTACATTTCAACTCAAATATCCCGATCAGATCAGCGACCATTGGTAAATCGAGAGTCGCTAGTGATCCAATAACCATGCGTACATCTTGGATATTAAATAGTGCCATCGCGAGTGCTACCAGATAAATTCATTTACACTGAAGCACAAGAGTACTCTGGCCAGAGATTTGTCACACTATTATCTCCTCGGATAGCATAGGATATCCACGCACTAGGGCGAGCGGTGAATCCTCGACAACAAGGCATCGACTCCCACATGCTTCGTGACCTCACCCAATCTCGACACCTGATGACCCTCATGGAGTCGGTAAACGAGTCAAAGTGAGGCGACTAATCATGTAGAGTCTCAATGATGTTTCGAGTAGTAAGGACTAATCCATACAACCAAGACCTCGGACTCTCCACTCGACAAATGGTAACCACTTGGAGAATCCGAACGAATGTAGTTCGATAGATCACCAGGTCACTATCCATCTGCATGCTCAGAACATCACTATGTTCTCTACCAATGAAACGTGGTACTTCACATCGCAGATGCTAGTCTCAAACTCGGGCAGCCTTATCCTCATTTTGGCGGCCCAATCGACTAGGAACAATTTTAGAATACACAGTGACTATTAGATGTGTTTCATGATAGCCATCATATCCACTATCACATCTAACACACACTATGATGAATTCTAGTTCTTTATCCAACACAATTGTTAACATTATAAAAAAACATAATGAATATAAATAATTCCATAAAAGAATACGAATTTCATAAATAAATATCGTTTTACATAGAGTCAACAAGAACCCACACGCCACAAGTTGGCTAGTTGGGCACCTACTCTAACAGCTTTTATTGTTGAGTTGCAGTATTAGACTTTTGATTCAAAGTCTTTATTTTGAGTATGAGCCTATTTTGATTGATGCATTTTCAGTCAGGCCAAAAATAAAAATTTTATCCACTTTTAATCTTCCGTTTTTGAGTGATTAATATCTAATTTAGAGCACCGGACCTGACAATCTGTCTTAGAAAATATAGCTGCACCTAGCAACTGATCAAACATATCATCGGTCCTAGGGAGAGAGGATACTTATTCTTGATAGGGAACAACTCTCTAAAGTCGATGCATAAATGTATCCTACCGTCTTTCTTATTAACGAACAGCATTGTGGCTCCCATGGTACCGTGCTAGGAGGAAAGAAACCTTTGTCTAGTCGATCTTGAAGTTGATCCTTTAACTCTTTCATCTCTGTAGTCGCAAGTCTGTAAGACAGCTTAGATATAGGAGTCGCACCAGGTACTACATCAATCGCAAACTCCATCTCTCGATCTGGTGGCAGACCAGATATGACTTCTGGGAACACGTTATAGAAAAACTCATTCACTAGTTTAACATCAAGCAACTCTGGTTTCTTATCTTGTACTACTGATAACACACTAACTAAAAACCTTGACATTCCTTCCTCAGATAGCTCTGGGCTTTCAGAGCTGATATCAGCTTAGGGGTTCTATCAATGCTATCAGCTTGGAACAAAATGAGTTTCTGCTGGATGGTTTAACTTCTACCGTTCTATGCTTAAAATCGATAAATACTCTGTACTTAGCTAACCAATAATTTCCAAAATTAAATTAAACTCATGCTTATATTATCAAATCTAGTGATAACAAGTTTCACATGTAACTACTATCGAGTCTGGTTCAGCCTGATCTGCTATCATCACATAAGCTCTTCCGATGATGAGTTGTTTCGACTCTGACAAAACCTAGAAATGTGGCCTGGAATACCGCATTTTAACACACGTTCTGGCCAGCTCGACACTGACCAATCTGATTCCTTTGATAATTTGGACAAACTGGACTACTATCAAGGAACTGCTTTGGTCGGTTGGGGTTGTGGAGGTCTTTGTCCCTGAGACCTCTGCTGATTGTCGTTGGGTCTCTTAGCTTGATTTGGTCCTTATGTTGAAAGGCTTGACGTTTAAGTTGACTCTCTTCATCAATCTCCTTCCAATCCTTCTCAGCTCGTAGGGCTTTGTTAACTGCTGCCCTGTAGCCGATTGGTTCGGCTAGCCTAACGTCATGTTTCAACTTCGGCGGTAATCCATCGACAAAGTGACGGAGCTTCTCCTACACATCTCTTCCTATCAGTGGAACAAAGTAACAACCTCTTTCAAATTTACGGATATAATCCCGCACTTACATAGCTCCCTGGTTCAGAGTTAAAAAATCCCTCTTCAGTTCAGACCTCACATCCCCTGTGAAATATTGATCATAGAACACTTTTTTGAATTACTTCTAGGTGATCATAGCCAAATCTACTGTCAGCTTGGATCCTTCCCACCATATCATGGCATCTCCTCACAACATATAGTAGCACACCTAGGACTATCTTGGTCGTATAACTGTAGATAGTCGAATATAACCTCTAGAGATTTGATCTAGCTTTCTGCTACTAGTAGATCAGTTGTTCCAGAACTCTTGTGGATGCTATCGTCTAAACCGTTCCTACGGATCCTCATGACTAGCCATTCATCTAGTTGAATGACCCTTTACTTGGCTTGATTGATCAACCAGGCGTTCTAACAGCTGGGCCATACTATCTAATACACGATTACTACCTCCTAATTCGTCATTCTCTTCTATACTATCTCTTTTTCCTCTCCTCTTACTGACATTATCGGTATTCATAGCCCATATCCACCACAAGACTATCATGAAAGAATACTATATTGAACATGAACATAAAACTCACGGGGTAACTGAAGCGGCTGCGAGAAATATCTCAGATTGGAAGAAGTGTTTATCTCAAGGACCATTCTCTGATACCAATTGTAACGATCATCTATTTCGAATTAAAATTATAATAATTTTGGGTTCGATTGAATGATACTAACGGAAGCGGCTGCGAGAAATATCTCAGATTGGAAGAAGTGTTTATCTCAAGGACCATTCTCTGATACCAATTGTAACAATCATCTATTTCGAATTAAAATTCTAATAATTTTGGGTTCGAATTGAATGATACTCAAACTTTGTACTTGGTCCAAATATAATTAACCAAATTATTCTGGGCTAAATTACAAACGTATATAAAATTCAGATACTGGAAGGAAACAGCTCAAGCTTATAGAACATGCGGAAACTGGATAAAAATTTGCAAAATAATTTCATTCAGATTGCAAAAATTGTATCTGAATATCTTATACAAATTTGGTATGAACTGAATTAACTCAAAACTGAACTGAACAAAGCTATGAATTCTGGCTAGCGCAAAAATGCAGGTTCCATGATAAACACCCCTGATTTGATACAGCTCACACCAACCAGCAATCTCTAAACATGATCACCTGCACTTAGGAAAACTAATGAGCCTAGAGACCCAGCAAGCAAGTATGGAAATAACTAAGGCAGGCATTACAAGCATAAAAATAGCTTTTCCTGTAAACTGACAGCTCGTAAGCTGATAGACTTGAAAGCTGAAAAACTGTAAACTGGTAAATTGAAAACTGAGAACTGAGAAAAACTGAATACTGTGGAAGCATAAACTGCACATGCTTGAAAGATTTAAAATATTTACTGGTATTTAAAACATTTAATAGTATTAAAGGAAGTAAACTGTAACATAAAAATTTCTAATTTTCTGTTGAGTTATGAAGCAGAAGCTCTACTTAGGCCAGTCGCTTGCAAAGCTCATCTGTATACAGGCTCTAGAGAATAAATCCAATCTCTGTGAAGGGGTATATAGTTCGACAACCATAATCTTAGTCCTTCCTATAGAGGGGCACACCGGTTCATCAGCCAGCGTCCTCATCCTCCCTCTGCTGACCGTCTGTTATCTTTGCCATAAATCATTTTAAACTTGAAATTACTTCCTTTAAAACTATTATGATATATGACAAGGAAGCTTCTGTCATTCATCCTTCATCACCTTGCCATATTTCATTAAAACATTTTCTCTTCTTAAACTTTTCTTTAAACTATTGTTCTTTTAAACTCGCTTTAAACTGTTTTTTCTTGGATCTAAAACGGATCACTTTCATATATGGTTTGCTATTTTAAAACTCTTTTGATGTTCGAAAGTTACTGGGAGTACATCGGAGTTCAATTGAACAAGAAAACTTGAATCAGCTCAGTTTATAAAAACGAATAACAAACAGCTGAGCTCTAAGCTAATGAACAATCTCTTGAAATAGGGTATAACTTCGAACAGATTGAAGTTATACCTTCAAATCAAAGCTAAAGGAAAGAAGAATTATACTTGAAATAGTCCGAAGTGGACCTAAGCTGGATCAGATTGAATTACAACAGAACGTGAGTGTACTGGCTCAGAATAGAAAATCAGATCTGGGGTGTTTGATCAACATAGCTAAGGAAAAGGTCAACACAACTTAAATGAGCAGACCGGATTATGATGGTCAAACAAAGTCAACTTAGCTTGGATAATGAAATCAGATTACGAGCGTAAAACAACTCCGGGTGAGAAATCAGACCACGGGTAATAAACAGCTCTGGGAAAGTAAAAATATTACGGGTAATAAATAGCTCTGGGAAATTAACAGATTATGGGTAATAAACAGCCCTGGAAAAGTAAACACACCACGACTTAGAATCAGCTCGAGAAAAATGGATCGTGAACTTAGCTCAAAATGACTAACAACTTAGAAGATTCCCTTAGTCTGAAGCAATCGAAAATATCTAAGGAAACATTCCAGAAACAAAAACACGCAAGCTTCTTGTAAGCTACTGAAACAAAAGCACGTAAGCTGCTTGTAAGCTACTTGCAGAACATCCCAGAATTCTCAAGAATAAACTGGATCGGACATCGTAAAACATTTTCTAACAAGACTTTCTGAATCAAAACTCTAGCAAACCAACACTTTCTCAAGAAATCATCTTTAACTCATCTCTGTGTTTGAAAAACTCCGAAAACATTTCTCAAACCTTTAAAACTCATACAAGCATGCAAGAAGGAAATCAATATATGGTTTCCAAAGTAAACAAGAAACAGAGTTCACTTGCCTCAACTGCTGAACACAGCTAACAAAAATCCTCCGACGTTGAACCACTTACAAGCGCGATCCAAAAATCACTTTGAAAGAGTTGAAATTTAGGTCGGTTGGTTCACCGCTTTAAAAGAAAATTTATCGAATGAGTTTGATTGTGAAGTGATGATACGTGTATTTAAAGGAAACAGAAAGCATGAGCCCACCATTTAAAATATCTTTGAAAGAACCGATTCGTACACAAGCAGGCATAAACGGAACTGAATTTAAAATAGGCTGAACCATGTATGTTAGTATTCGACCGGGAAACTCCTGCGAACTGGGTTCCTGCTCTAAGCTGAATTTAACTCCTGCAAACTGAGTTTCTGCTCTAATCAGAAAATTCAGCTTGGAAGAAAACTGAATCGCTGAACTGAAGCTGAAGAAGGGTACTGAAATTAGCAATTAAACCCTTCAAATTTAAGATATATCATTGTGGATTTATGGATTTCCTGGGTGTTACAATGACTTCCAAAATGAGTAGTGGGAGTAAACCTACCATATATATGCTTAGTGGTCCAAAAATTTGATTTTGCATCATAATGATCATTTTTGTAAACCAGCACATCGGTGATATCTGATCATCGATCGAGATTATGACGAGACCACAATCGAGGGAGTCGAAACGAATTTTCATTGTTTGACTTGAACTGAATGTTTGCTGTTTGAGTCGAACCGGATTTTCACTGTTTTTCCAACTAAAACTATATACATCTACCTATAAATATGGAAATGAAGAGACACATTCATTCACCCCTTGATTATTAAATCATATCTCTCCTCTCCCCACACTAGCTCACTTCCTATCCCCAAATCGGTCCTCGCCTCGCCATTGTCAGCCGACACTGCCACTACCGTCGGACCTTGTCCCGGTCGTCTTGGCGAGGAGATTCCACTCGTGAAAATTTGATGTGATTTCTAATGGAAACAGCGAAGGAATTTGGAAACTGGTCGTGGGCCATATTAGGTGAACAATCGGATATTCAACCGTTGACGTGCTATTGCCACGTAAAATCGGAATAGTCGGAGCCGGATGAGAACTCGCCAAAGGCAACTCTAGAAAATCCTATATATATTTGTTTATGTTTTGATTCGTGTATAAACTTTCTTGGGCAAATAAAAATTTAAAACTTCCGTTGCGTCCTAAGAGCGTGATCCGGATCCCCCACTGCACCTACATTTAAAGGGTTGCAAAATAATGTGAACCCAAGAAGTACTTTTTAGAGTAGGTGCCCAGCTAGCCAACTATTGGTAGTAGGATTTCACTATGTTAAAACGATTTTTATTCATTTATATAATGTAAGGATCAAGCGCTTACCACTAGGCCAAAAGCTATAACTTTTATCCTAGGTGCAACTTTATTCCTTATAATGTGGCAGCACAGAGTGCACCTATTATGTACGTTAGGGTTGGAATCTTAGGCCCATCAGTCAGGGGAGGTGCGTGTCTAACTGCTGGTGCTGTCTCAATTCCCTTAGAGATCAGTCTTACCCTTCTCCTACCGTCGGCCCTATCCCAAGTAGAGATAGTATTACCCGTTAAGATCTGGCATCACACTTTTTACAGCCCACATGGCCAACCAGATCAAGCGACACAACGTCAGCAGCTTGACGTACGAGAACTTCCCAGGAGGTTACTCATCACAGTACTGTTCTCACCCTTGCATGCTTAAATCAACAACCCCCACCCCCCAAGAAGTATAGAAAATGCTTCTTGGGAGACTTGAACCCTTGACCTCGCTCTGATACCAATTGTTAGGATCAAACGCTTATCCACTAGGCCAAAAGTTATAGCTGTTAGCCAAGGTACAACTTTATTTCCTTATAATGTGGCAGCGCTGAGTGCACCTATTATGTGCGTTAGGGTTGGGCTGTTAGGACCATGAGTCAGGGGAGGTGCGTGTCTAACTGCTGGTGCTGTCTCAATTCCCTTAGAGATCAGTCTTACCCTTCCCCTACCGCCGTCCCTATCCCCAGCAGAGATAGTATTATCCATTAAGATCTGGCATCACACTTTTTACAGCCCACATGACCAACCTGATCAAGCGGCACAACGTCAGCAACTTTACGTACGAGAACTTCCCAGGAGGTCACCCATCCCAGTACTGTTCTCACCCTTGCATGCTTAACTCAACATATAATTTACAATTACATGGCATTCTTTATCTTTGCATTTATTGCACAAACTTGTTGGATAAAGCCTTGAATGAACTATAGTGTATGTTAAATATGATAATGAATTTGATGGCTATCATGAAAAACACATCTAATAGTCACTATGTGTTCTAAATGAGTTCCTAGTCGATTGGGCCATCGAAAAGAGGATAAGGGGCATTCCAAGCTTTAGACTAGAATCTGTGATGCAAAGTACCACGTTTCATTGATAGGAAACATAGATGTTCTGAGCATGCAGATGGATAGTGACCTGGTGATCTATTGAACTACCCTCGTTCGGACTTTTCAATTGGTTATCATTTGTCGAGTGGATTAAGTCCGAGGTCTTGGTTGTACAGATTAGTTAAGATTGGTTATTACCCGTTAAGATCTGGCATCACACTTTTTATAGCCCACATGGCCAACCAGATCAAGCGACACAACGTCAGCAGCTTGACGTACGAGAACTTCCCAGGAGGTTACTCATCACAGTACTGTTCTCACCCTTGCATGCTTAAATCAACAATCCCCCCACCCCCCAAGAAGTATAGAAAATGCTTCTTGGGAGACTTGAACCCCTGACCTCGCTCTGATACCAATTGTTAGGATCAAACGCTTATCCACTAGGCCAAAAGTTATAGCTGTTAGCCATGGTACAACTTTATTTCCTTATAATGTGGCAGCACTGAGTGCACCTATTATGTGCGTTAGGGTTGGGCTGTTAGGACCATGAGTCAGGGGAGGTGCGTGTCTAACTGCTGGTGCTGTCTCAATTCCCTTATAGATCAGTCTTACCCTTCCCCTACCGCCGTCCCTATCCCCAGCAGAGATAGTATTATCCATTAAGATCTGGCATCACACTTTTTACAGCCCACATGACCAACCTGATCAAGCGGCGCAACATCAGCAACTTTACGTACGAGAACTTTCCAGGAGGTCACCCATCCCAGTACTGTTCTCACCCTTGCATGCTTAACTCAACATATAATTTACAATTACATGGCATTCTTTATATTTGCATTTATTGCACAAACTTGTTGGATAAAGCCTTGAATGAACTATAGTGTATGCTAAATATGATAATGAATTTGATGGCTATCATGAAAAACACATCTAATAGTCACTATGTGTTCTAAATGAGTTCCTAGTCGATTGGGCCATCGAAAAGAGGATAAGGGGCAGTCCAAGCTTTAGACTAGCATCTGTGATGCAAAGTACCACGCATTGATAGGGAACATAGATGTTCTGAGCAGATGGATAGTGACCTGGTGATCTATTGAACTACCCTCGTTCGGACTTTTCAATTGGTTATCATTTGTCGAGTGGATTAAGTCCGAGGTCTTGGTTGTACAGATTAGTCCTCATTACTCGAAAAAAAATTGAGACTCTACATGCTAGTCACCTCAGTTTTACTCATTTACCTAATCCATGAGGGTCATCAGGTGGCGAGGTCGGATGAGGTTATGACGCATGTAGGAGTCGATGCTTTGTTGTCGAGGATCCATCGCTTGCCTTGGTGTGTGGATATCCTATGCTATTTGAGGAGATAACAGTGTGACAAATCTCTGGCCAGAGTACTAAATGTGCTTTAGATAAATGGGTTTACCTAGTAGCACATGTGATGTCACTATCTGATCTCCAAAATGTAAGCATGGATATCGAATCTCTACCGACTCTAGTTTTACCAATGGTCGTTGATTCGGTCGGGATATTTGAGCTGAAAGGATCGTACTGTACGCTAACCATGACCAACTGGTTCTTGCAGGCACTATCTGTTAAGATAAAATTTATTAGTTTTGGTGATAACAAAAATAAGACAAGTGCTGAATTCAAAATTACTTCTGGACAATCAGCCGTTGCAATTAACAGCTTCGCATATTCTGATGTTAATTCAAAGGGGTACGCAATTAGTCTCTGGTTTATATTCAGCAGTTGGGTATCTACTTCAGAAGCGAGTGTATTCAGCATTTGGGTATCTAATTCAGAAGTGAGTGTATTCAGCAGTTGGGTATCTACTTCAGAAGCGAGTGTATTCAGCAGTTGGGTATCTACTTCAGAAGCGAGTGTATTCAGCAGTTGGGTATCTACTTCAGTAGTGAGTATTTTCAGACATTGGCTACATTTGCTTTTGACTCAGATGTGACTATTTAGGAACTATTCAGACTATGGATTACATGAGTAACGGAGCTAGTATTTCAGTTGTTGAAGTATTTCAGCTGTTACAACATTCAGCTGTTGGTATATTCAGCTGTGACAGCTATTCAGTGATGAAATATTCGTCCTCTTCAAGAAAGAAATAATAGTAGTAAAGGGAAAACTTTCAGGCGCAAACGATGAATCGATTCAAGCGCTATCAATGTTTAAATTGGAAAGAATCAATGGTGAAGATTGAATCGTACAATTGCCTGGAATTAAGGAGAAACTGTCAGTGCTATTTGGGGTAAATAATACACAATATACAGAGGACGTTATTCTATGTTTGTACAAATATGGATAGACGAAATTTTGGCTCTGACGAAGCGCAGATTACCATTTGATGGAGCAGGATATATGGTGGTACGATAAACATATATTCAAAAAGGGATTTTGTTTCCTTGGCGATATTTATTGACCGTTGTGGATGAAGGGTATAAATAGCTGGATTTTGAATTGAAGAAGCTCTCTGGCTCATCCTCGTCAATTGAAGTTATCTTCCTAAAGCTCAAACAGCTACTGGAAAATTTACATTGCAGAAATTGTTCTAAGTCCAGTATCCTAATCTCGAAGAACACTTCACAGTTCAAGCCTTCACAGATATTACCTTCGAGATACATCTTCTGGTTACCTTGTAATCGAGTTTTATTGTTAAAACCAGAAGATTTAAAGTCTCAATAGCTTTGCATTCCATTGTATCATTCATTGTTGAGTCTGTAACAAACGAGCTACACAAAGACGTTTGATAGAAATTATAAGTGTTGTATTCAGCAGTTACATCTTCTTGTTGTTGGGAGTTGCTAGGAGTTGCTAGGAGTTCACCTGGAGCGAGGCGGTGATTGGGTGTTTACAGAGGCTATACTCATCAAAGCTTATAGTGGAACCTTCCTGAAAAGGAAGAAGGGGAGACGTAGGATATTGATATCCGAACTTCCATAAACAAATTCTCGACCCTATACTTTTACATTATCGCATTTATTTAAGCTTTAATTGTTCACTGATTGACTGGCTTGTTTCCACACA
Source organism: Dorcoceras hygrometricum (assembly GCA_001598015.1). Lineage (NCBI taxonomy): Eukaryota > Viridiplantae > Streptophyta > Magnoliopsida > Lamiales > Gesneriaceae > Dorcoceras > Dorcoceras hygrometricum. Next base: position 294,698 of record KV012815.1, read on the forward strand.
TTTACTGTTAGCCAAGAAATCAGCATTAAAACTGAGATACCTTAAATCTGGTAACTTGGATTTAAGTTAAGAAGGCGCTTGTAAAACTGTTTTAAAAAGGTTTCGAAAATTTTAAAATACTAGGAGTTCATTCAACCACCCCCCACCCTCCTTCTGAACTTCTACAGCTATTTTTCGAACCATATTGATCCTATCACTATCAGTTATACCTAGGGGGTCATGAAGCGATATTGCTAGACGTTTTACGATGGTCCGATGGATAAGTCCGAAAATATATTTTCGGAATCACAAGGAGTTGTGAGTCCATTGCTAGCAATATCCATGAACCATTGAGGGTCACAAAAGTACTGATTTCTCAATTCCTGTATGAAAATGGTACTCAAAGTGTTGAGTATAGTAGGGAAAAGTTTGGGAGTATGTGTGGCGCTCTAGTCCACCAATTTACTAATTAATCTTAGAAGGAATATACATACAACCTTTTTTCAATTTTAGGATGCGGAGAAATTATATGATTGAGGGATGGTTTTCAATTATAGAAAATGATTCAGATGGCGCATTGTAAAACAAATCGAGGATTGCGATATTAGAAAACTGACAAAATTATGTGGACTGATCTAATTCAAACTGGAAATAATTAATCACAATAAGGTCTTATACAGAAATACATAACAGTATGTTTGTTTAATGATCAATAAAAAAAAATATGCGATCTGAACAGCACGAAAACATAGTTCCATCGATAAACAATCTCCTAGTCCACTTCAGTTCACACCAACCACCCCACACTAAACCTCCTCAACTGCAACCATGAAAGCTAGTGATCCTATGGGCCCAACAGGTAAAGTCTGATAATAACAAGTAACTCAGCACAACCGAAAACATAGAGTTATCATAAAGAAGTAAACATTAATCATAAACTTTCTTAAAATTATACGGTTACGAAATAACCCATTGATCATAAGTCATTTTCTGTATGAGATGTTTCATGGAAGTTCTCCGTAGGTCTAAATGCTTGATCAAGCTCATATGATATCAGTACTATGGCGAACTATCACCCATCATCATTCATGTTTGGAGGGGCACTTCAGTTCGTCAATAGACATCCACACTCCCGTAAATTGACCGTCTGTATATCTTTGCCACAGGTCATAAAACTTTGAAATTAACTTTCTTTTTAAACTAACAGCTCACGCACACAAGTCGTTTCGTTAAAGACTCCATTTTTTTTGAAAAAGGGAGTAGGACTGAATACAGCTGAAAAATTTTTGGAATCAGCTCAGAATGGAAAATTCAAATCACGGGCTTAGATCAGCTCTAAATAGGGAACAGATCACCACTGGTTGGTCAATTCAGATTAGAGAAATCCAACACAACTCAGAACAATAATGCGAAATTAAAAAGGTCAAATAAAGTCAACTCGGCTTAGCGCAATCAGATCAGATCACGAGCTTAGAGCAGCTCAGAGAGGAACACAGATCACGCACTTGGAACAGCTCAGAAGAGGAAAAATAGATTACAGGTTTAAACTGATCACGAACTTAAAAGAAACAATCAACTCAGTTTAGGATAATGACGTCAGATCGCAGGTTCAAATCAGCTTAGGGGAATATCAGATCACAAGTGTAAACTGGGACAGAGATCAAATTATGAGCTGAAATCATCGAACGATTCATACCAAATTGTATTAACAACATAGTACTGTTAGCAGCTTGGAGAAGTTCGAAGAGATTAGCTAAGCTTATCAGATCAGAACAGAGTTCTAACTAGACCAACTTTGCCTATCATCTCAGAACATCATCCTTAGCCATCCAGCATGACATATTCACTTGGAAACATTCAGAAAACTTTACTTTGAAGCTACTTTCGTACATTCCAAAAATTGAAAGTGACGACAGCTCAAACTGTCACAGAAGCTTTTCTGTCAAACATAATAGAACTTAAAAACTTAAACCCGCTACAAGCATACGAATCATATCATCACTTGAGAAGCATTAAACCTTTGACAAAACTCAGAAACTGCACGCAAGAAATCGATCATAATATGCTTTCATAGATGCAGCAAGGAACATAGTCTACTTGCCTCAAAACTGTGACGGTTGCAAAGAATATCTCCGGCTTTGAATCTCCTCAAGCACGATCGAAACATTTTGAGAATTCAAATAAAAGAACTTCGGTTGTCTTTTAATTTGAGAGAACTCTTATCACCTCAAATGGTTTTACAATGACGAAATATGGTAAGTATTAGTTTTAAATTACTATACCAGCATGGGGGCCTGTCAATCGAAATCATCTCTTTGAAAATATTATCCCCCCTTTTTTTAAAAAAACATTTTAGAAACTCGAACTGTGCTCGGTTTTATTCTTCCGGGAACTGTTCGCGAACCGCCAAAACTAAAAATCAAAAAATCAGCTCAGGAGAAATCTAAAATGCTAGATGCAAAAATAGAAATCTAACCCTTCAAAACAATTAAACAACTCGTGGATTTATGTATTTTCCGTGCATTACAGTATGACTTCCAAAATTACCTAAGAGAGTAGGATTTCCATATTTAACTAATTAGAGTGGACTGCTATTTTTGGATTAGGTGGTCTGAAAAATTGTATTCACATCATAATGTACAGTTTTAGAAACTGTGCAGATCGTTCCGATCTGATCGTCTATCGGGATTATGATGACACCACTATGATGAACTCGAAACCAATGTGCGATGGGCTTCGGCCTGGCCTAGGCCCATTAACCTGGTTTAAGCCCATGAAATATCTATAAACAGTGGCCATGGGGTGTCATTTCAAAAGTACCATGTTGTGTTGACAACTCTCCTCTCCCCTCCCCTCCACTCTCGGCCTCCTCCCGCCATTGCAGCTATTGCCGCCTCCGCCAGACGCGGGACCCCATTCCGGCCGTCTTGGCGAGAAGATTCCGTCGGCATAACTTTTGCTGGTTTTCTAGTGCAAACCAGCAAAGGAGTTGAGATTTCGGTCGTGGACCGGATTTGGCATTGATCCAGATTGAACAGTTGAAGGGCCACCTCCTTAGCGGACTTGTCGGAGCTGGGTGCCAAGTCCCCAAAAGTAAATCTTGCAAATCACCATATGCATGTTTAGTATTTATTTATTCGCGTATGAACGTTTTCGGACACAAAATTTTTAAACTTCCACTGTGCCCCGAGAGCGAGATCCTGACCAACACTGCGCCAACAGTACTTGGGGAGTGTTCGAGCTAATAGTTATTTGGATAATCCATCAATGTTAAGATATGACTTCACCCTGGGATGAACATCCGAGTTAAACGCATGGAGCACCACACTAGGTTCTTGGACATCGGTGATCTACCCTTTCTTGAAATTTCTTTTCTAATTCAAAATTTTGGAGTAACTTGTATCATCCCTGTTCTGATCATGTAATCGATGAACTAAATCAAAAAATGGATTTTTGTGCAACACTCTGCAACACCCCGAACTATGATCTTTCCCTCCATGCTCGTAATGTCTCTGGTGTTGGAGTGAAGTTCTACGGCATTAGTCACTTAAGTTTTGATGCGAAAGTTGATCTTTAGATGTGGTTCGAGGTTGGAATGCTCAAATTTTTTTCCCTGCACTCTTGTTATTTTTGGCACAGCGGCGGATCCGGATCCCGCTCCCGGGATGCAGTGGAAGAATTAAAAATTTAGGAGCCCGGGAACTGTCAATACACCTATATAATAATTCAAACATTCATAGGATTTTTATAATATACCTGTCTGGCGACTAGGCGCCTGGCTCCGACTATTTCTCAAATGGAAATAGCACTTCTTTGGTTGCTCCTAATCAGGTCCACGACCGGTTTCCAATTCCTTCGTTGGAATTCACTAGAATCCCAATGAATATTTCGCGAGCAGAACCTCCTCGCCAGGACGATCGCAGCGAAGTGCGATGGCAGAGGTGGCGGCGGGAGGAGGGAGAGGAGGAGAGGGTGAGAATTTGCTGAATAGATTTTGTTGTGTGTTTTTCTTTCTCCCTTCATGCCATATTTATAGATAGAGGCAAAGAGTTTGATGTAAACAAAACTGTGAACATTCGTTTCAAGTAGAACTGTGAACATTCATTTCAAGTAGAACTATGAACATTCGGTTCAACTCGAACTGTGAACATTCGGTTCAACTCGAACTGTGAACATTCGGTTCGACTCCCTCGATTGTGGTCTCATCATAATCCCGACCGATGATCAGATATCACCGATGTGCTCAGTTTACAAAACTGATCATTATGATGCAAAATCAAATTTTCGGACCACTAAATCTATATATGACAGGTTTTACTCTCATTAGCTAAATGTGGAAGTCCTAATCCCTTAGCTACTTTTGAGAAGTCATACTCCCAACCTTCCTCCTACTATACTCAACACTTTGAGTACCATATCCTCGTCTGTACGGAAATTGGTAAACCAGTACACTGTGTGACCCTCAATGGTTCAGGGATAAAGCTAGCCGTGGGCTCACAACTCATTGTGAATCTAAAAATACATTTTTCTGATCTACCCATCGGACCATGGTAAAGCGCCTAGCAACATCGCCCCATGATCCCCTAGGTATCACTGATAGTGCCTGCAAGAACCAGTCGGTCATGGTTAGCATATAGTACGGTCCTTTCAACTCATATATCCCGATCGAATCAACGACCATTGGTAAATCGAGAGTCGTTAGAGATTCGATAGCCATGCGTACATCTTGGAGATCAGAATAGCGACATCGCGAGTGCTACCAGGTAAACTTATTCACTGAAGCACAAGAGTACTCTGGCCAGAGATTTGTCACACTATTATCTCCTCAGATAGTATAGGATATCCTCGCACTAGGGCGAGCGAGTACGGTCCTTTCAACTCATATATCCCGATCGAATCAACGACCATTGGTAAATCGAGAGTCGTTAGAGATTCGATAGCCATGCGTACATCTTGGAGATCAGAATAGCGACATCGCGAGTGCTACCAGGTAAACTTATTCACTGAAGCACAAGAGTACTCTGGCCAGAGATTTGTCACACTATTATCTCCTCAGATAGTATAGGATATCCTCGCACTAGGGCGAGCGGTGAATCCTCTACAACAAAGTATCGACTCCACATGCTTCGTTGTCAGGCCTCGTGCTCAAATCAGAGATAAAACATACAAACACATGCGGAAGATACTAAAAAGCGGGTAAAATTTTTGCTTTTGGCCTGAAGGTTTAAAACAATATAATTTAAAATAGTGCGATACTTCAAATAGATCCTACTTTATAAAAACCACTAAACAACACAAACAATATAGCATACAAAAACAAGTATCAGACTCCAACCACTGGATACAACAACGAAGCACAGGGCATCCCCTGGCTAACTCAACTGATACATATTAATATGCTATACGCAACTGGGATACTCAACCACCTCCTGGGGCACCAACAGCTGGGTTAAACCACGACCAGCTGTAAAACCTGGGTTTCCTGAAAACAACACAAACAGGGAAAACAGCCAAGCCCCAGAGGGACATGGGGTCAAACCCCAGTACGGAGATCAACTATAAAACAGCAGTAAACAACAAGAATAAAATGCAGATGCTATGCATGCAACCAGGGACAACAGCCAAAGGCTACAACCAAGGAAGGGAGCCAAAGAAACTCAATGCACAGTTCAACAGAAATCTGCAACGGAATATGTGGCCACGGTGAGTGTAGGACATGTGGGTGCTACCCCTACTCGCCCACCCTTACCAGATGCATCAACAACCCAACCTATGAACTGTGGTAGCTAGCCACTCGGCGCATAGGGGAAATGAGAGTGTGGAATCACCGCTCGCCCTCGCATCCTGGTAAGAAAACAGAGAAACAACAATGAACAAAGGCTGCAATAGCTGAATGGAATGCGTGTATGCAACATGCTGAAACAACAAACATATAACCATATGCAACACAACAATTACACACGGTAAGTGTGACGCCCAACCCCATGGGAGTCACGGGATCGAAGAAAATGGAATAAAGAGGAAATAGAAGGGCTGAATTATAATTAGAACAAGCTGTATTTCCTTGTTCAAAATAAAAATTAAAATACAACAGTCGGCGCCAATAGAAGAAAACCAGATTTCATTAAAATTTTGAAGTACAAAAGTTGAGAAATCGCGATATTACAACTACCGAACTCTATATGAATTCATCTTTGTTGTAACGGATCTTAATACAGACTTAACTAAGATCAAAGACGACAAAAACAGTAAGTACAAAAATAGACGTCGCGGAAAACGCAGGCCTTCGATAAACACTAACACGCCGCCACTGGTTCAAACTCCACCTCCCGTCTGCCTCGGCACGGATTCACCTGCACCACGAAAGCTAGTGAGCCTAGGGGCTCAGCAAGCAAAACTGAGAGTAACAAGGTACAAAATATGCATGCGTAATACATGTATCAACGTAGTTTGAAAAGAAGGCATATAACATCATAACATTTTGTTCTGGGAATAAAATTCAAATCCCAGCGTTAACATTTTCGTTAGATTTATGGCTCAGAAGCTCTACTTAGGTCCGTGTGCACCTGATCAAGTGTCTACTGATATCAGCCTTAGCGTATAACTCGTGGTGAAGGGGCAACTGATATCTAAACAGCTGCTCACCCTTCCATGGTGACCGTCTGTTATCTTCGCCATAAATCCTAAAGTTTGAACATTTCCTTCTCTAAACATTACTGGAAAAAAATCAAATCTTGATGTCAGGGTTCACTTCATTTAAATCGTAAAATCACTTTTCATCAAAACATTTTTCATTGAGCATCCAGTTGAGACATAGGAAATCAATCGCTGGAAGAGTTAAATGGTCGCAGGTATGAACCAGTTGCAAAACAAGAGACAGCCAGTCACTGGGTATATTTAATTCGGGGGTCAACGAAGTTAAAAGGTCAACGGAGTAACAGTAAACATCCAGCTGCTGGTTCATGGACCACCAGTCGCAAGACACAAGAAATACGCTAACTTTAAAACCAGTCGCAGTGAACAGTGCACTGCTGGATTCTAACAAAGAAGGGTACCTGCTGGTTTCTCACAAAGAAGGGTACCTGCTGGTTTCTCACAAAGAAGGGTACCTGCTGGTTTCTAACAAAGAAGGGTACCTGCTGGTTTCTCACAAAGAAGGGTACCTGCTGGTTTCTCGCAAAGAAGGGTACCTGCTGGTTTCTAACAAATAAGGCACCTGTTGGTTTTCGACTATCCTCATAATATCAAAACAACAATTATGCTACCAGTCGTCGCCTATTAAACCAGTCTTTATTCCGATTTAATCTAGCAACTACCGATTACAAAATCATCAAGTTCTGATATTACCTTCTACCAAAAGAACAAGAAGAACTTGGAAATTACGAGGAAACAAGACTGGAAATGCTCAACGTTTTAAATAACATCAACATCTACATCGTTCACTTCATAAAACTCATTTGCATTTGAAAACCAGAAATCCATCGTGAACCCGTACATCAAACATACATATCAATACCATCAGAACATGAACAAAGGCTGATATTAAACATATTTTGGCAAGACATACATATCAATACCATCAGAACATGAACAAAGGCTGATATTAAACATATTTTGGCAAGAATCTCAAAAATGAAACAAGAACGATACATATGCTTTCATGGCGTAGCAAGAATCAGATTTACTTGACCTCAAGGAGAAGGAAAATCACAAGACACAGCAGGCCACTAACAGAGAGTCTTCCCCAGCGCAGCAATGTGTTATCTATTTTCTTTGGTGCAAAATGAACATTTTCTTGAAAATAATTGAACTTATAGTTCGCAAGGACAGTGGCATGGGAGTCTGATTTGTTACAGGGAAAAACACTTGAGTAGGCATGGTGACCCACGCCTAAATCTCAAAAATTTACTTGAAATCCCCTGCTACTATTTTGATTTGCAAAAGTGCTACATAAATGGAGAATTTAACCATCCTCTCATACCAGCCATGACATTTTGTAAAGTTTAAAATTCTTGGCCGCGCTTGGTTGACAACTTATCGGACCTCTGCACCTTATGAACTCTAGAAATGAGAAATCAGTCCTTCAAACAAATAGCAAAGGCTGAAATCTTGAAATCAGAATTAGATTCTCAAATCACAGGGATTAGAATTAGTGGTCCTATGGATTTTGGGGCGTTACAGTAAGCATACACAGCTCTCACACAGAGCAACAACATCACCCAGCAATTAAAACACAGCCATCTCGCAATTTATCCAAGCCAGGTTCCACGCTGAATTACAAGCTCAAGATCCGTACCTCAATTCTGTGCAATAACTACCACAACAAGGAGCCCGAGAGATCTGATTAGGAACCTGCTGAACACACAACGTACAAGCATAAATCTCACGGGTCACAAGCACAAAACCCACGGCTGGGAGTTACAACTCAAACCAACACCTGATTCCAACAATACCACTAACAGGAAGCTTAAACAAAGGCTAAGACTAAGATCTCAACAACAATTCGTATTTCTACCTCAACGACGCAACACACGGCCGAAGACAGCAACTTCGTGATCTTGCTCTAGCCAACAACAGCCTCCAAGAATGGTATAGGATGGAAGAGCTTCTCGAGAGGAATCCAACGCTACCTCAAACACCCAAAAGAACGGTCGGAAACGACGGGAATCACCGGATAAAATCAACGGTGAACAGTACTAGGGTTCGAGAAACAGAGGTCGACAATTGGGAGAATTTTACTAAGTATGGGATCTGGTATCTCAATTCGAAGACCAAGTCTTTCTTAAATAAATCTCACGACTGCTGAAATCTGGTTAATAAGTCCACCGACCAAAACCAGCAGTTACTTTACAACCATCGGCTAGTTCTCAAATACAAAAGCTGGATTGTATAACACTCAAAAGCTGATACCAGACGTTGCATCAAAACACTGCGTTCCAACTTAATAAAACGGCGTCGCATAAACCCAGCAGCTGTCGCTAACCCATCGACTGGATTCCTTAGCGCTAACTAAAACGACGACGCACATCCTATGTCATCCAGTCGCTAGCTCTCGTGCAAAACAACCAGACGCAAGCTACAGGAAACCAGACGCAAGCTACGGTAGAGTTGACCATTAGCTCTCGTGCAAAACAACCAGACGCAAGCTACAGGAAACCAGACGCAAGCTACGGTAGAGTTGACCATCGTTGACATCTGCTCTCAGCTGGACAACCAGACGCAACCACTCCTCGCAGCTGGTACCAGGCGCAACCACCAAAACGGCGTCGCACCAACTTATCAAAACGCTACCGTTTTGCCCTCAACAAACGAGATAAAGCAGCAGCTGGATACAAACATGCCACCAGCTTTCACTTAACACAACGCATCCAGATTTCACTAAAACGACGGCGTTTAGGAATCTCGCGTTACCAAAACACGCTGCGACTGGATTTCACCAAATCGACCAGCTTTCACTATGAAACCAGCTTTCACCCAAAAATCTCAAAAATACGAAAACTTCCAGAAATGATCTAAATGTGAAATCTGACCCGAAAATGCCAACCAAACTCTCAAACAGAAATCTGAACCACCAGAAATCTCTAAAAACCGATTAATTCCAACAAATTAATCTTAATTACATTTCAGGTCTCACATTTCTCCCCCACTTAAAGGATTTCGTCCTCGAAATCGAACAGCAGTCTGGAAATACAACTCAACAACAGCAAACCAAAACAGAACTTCACTAAACACAAGCCAAGAGTTCAAAATAACTAAGTAAACAATTAACAACAACTAGGGAAGAAATACAACCAAAAGCTACAAACTAATGGAATTTAGCTCAACAGCTACTCAAACAGATGCGGCCACTCGCGCTGCATCTTTTCTTCCAGCTCCCAAGTAGCTTCTTCCCTTCATGTTTGCTCCACTGCACCATCACCAACGGAATGGTCTTATTTCTCAGCTGTTTCTCTTTTCTGCCAAGGGTCTGCATGGGATTTTCCTGATAGCTCAAAGACTGATCTAGCTCCACCTCGTCAGTCCTAAGTACATGAGACGGATCTGGCTCATACTTCCTCAACATGGAAACATGAAAGACGTCATGTAGAGAAGACAACTCTGACGGCAACAACAGCTGATACGCTAAAGGGCCAATCCTATCAACAATCTCATACGGTCCGACGTAACGAGGGGCTAACTTTCCCTTGCGTCCAAAGCGCATCACACTGCGAAACGGAGAAACTTTGAGAAATATACGATCACCAACCTGAAACTCAAGAGGTCGACACCTCTTATTCGCATAACTGGCTTGGCGATCCTGAGCAGCTTTCATCCGCTGTCGAATAAGATCCACATGATCTTTCATTTGCTGCACAAATTCAGGGGCAGATAGCTGCTTCTACCCCAATTCTTCCCAACATACTGGCGATCTGCACTCCCTGCCATACAAAGCCTCAAACGGCACCATACCAATCGTCACTTGGTAGCTATTATTATAGGAAAACTCCACTAAAGACAACGCGTCTTGCCAGCTACCTCCGAATCCAACACAACAGCTCGCAACATATCCTCCAACGTCTAGATAGTGCGCTCATATTGTTCATCTTTCTGGGGGTGATACGCGGTGCTCATCGCCAATCTGGTACCCAAAGCTGTTTGCAAACTCTTCCAAAACCTGGAAGTAAACCTCGGATCTCGGTCGGAAACAATCAAAACAGGCACACCATGAAGTCTAACCACAAAATCAACGTACAGCTTCGCCATCTTCTTCAACGAGAAGGTCATCCCATAGGGAATAAAATGTACAGACTTCGACAAACGGTCTATAACCACCCAAATAGCATCACATCCTCTGCTGGTACGAGGCAGATGCGTCACAAAATCCATCGCTATGTGCTCCCAATTCCATTGGGGCACTTCCAAACTCTGCAACAGACCACCAAGTCTCATCCTCTCGGCCTTTACCATCTGACAGTTCAAACAACGAGCGACAAAACCAGCAACATCACTCTTCAGGCCAGCCCACCAAAAGTGCGGCTTCAAAGCATGGTACATCTTCCGTGCACCAGGATGAACACTATGTCTGCTACAGTGTGCTTCCCGAAGGATCTCATCCTTCAAATAAATCAAATTGGGCACAACCAACCGGCCCCGAAAACGCAAACAACCATCGGAAGAGACAGAATATTCTTCAAGTTCGCCAGCCCTGACCTTTAACTTCAACTCGTGGATAGACGGATCAGTCCTCTGAGCTGCTCGAATAATCGAAACAATCTGTGCCTCCACTTGGAACGATGAAACCACAACGCAATCCTCAGTCGGGTAGAATCTCCAACCCGTAGTGTTAAGATGCTCTTGATCCTTAGAGATGTACAACGACGCAAGCATCTCACTAGACTTCCTGCTCAAAGCATCGGCTACTACGTTCGACTTCCCAGGCTGGTACTTGATCTCGCAGTCAAAGTCCTTTAGCATCTCCATCCAACGATGTTATATCATGTTCAAATCGGGCTGCGAAAACAAATACTGCAAACTTTTGTGTCGGAGTACACCACAAACTGCTCGCCATACAGGTAGTGACGCCAGATCTTCAACTCAAAGACCACCGCTGCTAACTCCAAATCATGGACTGGGTAACGAGTCTCGTGCGGTTTCAACTGCCGCGAGGCATACGCAATGACTCGACCATTCTGCATCAAAACACAACCAAATCCATTAAGCGAAGCGTCAGAACAAACAACGAATCCACCTGTTCCGGACGGCAGAGCCAACACAGGCACAGTAGTCAGTTTCTCTTTAAGCAGTTGAAAAGCATTCTTGCACTGCTCAGTCCAAACAAAACGCTTGTCCTTCTGAGTCAATTGAGTCATCGGCTTTGCTATACTAGAGAATCCCTCAATGAAGCGACGATAATAGCCAGCCAGACCCAAGAAACTACGAATCTCGGAAACATTTCTGGGACGTTCCCAGTTCAGAACGGCATCAACTTTGCTAGGATCTACAGAAATCCCCTCGGCTGAAATCACATGTCCCAAGAATATGACGCGATCCAACCAGAACTCGCACTTGGAGAACTTAGCATACAACTGCTGGTCTCTCAGCGTCTGAAGGACAATACGCAAATGCTCCTTGTGCTCCAAAGGAGTCTTCGAATAGACTAAGATGTCGTTGATGAACACGATCACAAACTGATCAATAAACTCACGGAAAACTCGGTTCATCAAATCCATGAAAACTGCTGGGGCATTCGTCAATCCAAACGGCATAACCAAAAACTCATAATGCCCGTACCTCGTACGAAAAGCAGTCTTCGCGACATCTTGTTCTCTCACTCTCAGCTGATGGTACCCTGAACGAAGATCAATCTTTGAATACACCGCAGAACCTTGCAACTGATCAAAAAGATCATCGATTCTCGGCAACGGGTACTTGTTCTTGACAGTGGCTTTGTTCAGCTGGCGAAAATCAATGCACATCCGCATTGAGCCATCCTTGTTCTTTACAAATAGAATGGGAGCTCCCCATGGTGACATACTAGGTCGGATAAAACCTTTCTCCAGCAAATCATCTAACTGCACCTTGAGTTCTCTAAACTCCGCAGGCGCCAGACGATAAGGAGCACGTGAAATCGGAGCTGTGCCAGGCACCAGCTCTATGCTGAAGTCAATCTCCCGCCTCGGAGGGAAACCAGGAATATCCTCCGGAAACACGTCGGGAAAATGCCGCACCACGGAAACATCACTAAGCTGCACACGGGAAGAAGAAGACGCATCCAAAGCGTAGATCATAAAGCCAGCATTCCCCAAGGACAAGAAACTAAACATCTCCATCGCGGAAACTAACGGGATCTTCGATCGAGAATCCTGGCCGTATAAGTCCCACTTCTCGCCAGACAAAGGCCTAAAACGAACAATACATGGAAGCAATCCACAGAGGCCCGATAGCTGGATAGCACATTCATCCCAACTATGCAATCGAAATCCCACAGCATCAAACGGATCAAACTCGCCACCAACACATGCTCACCAAAACCGCAACACACCATCCAACAAAACCTCCTGGGAGAACAGGATCACACCACCAGGGGTAGAAATAGAAACAACATCGCGCAAAGGGATGGTACACAAACCATGCTCAACAACAAACGAATCAGAAATGAACGAATGCGATGCACCGGTGTCAAACAACACACGAGCAGGAAAGTCAAAGACAAAGCAAGTACCTGCGATCACCCGACTCGGTGTCTCCTCGGCCTGCTCCCTAGTGATGGCGTTAACCTGAGCATGCTAGGGTCCTGAGAAGAAAGGCTGAGACGACTGCCCAAAACGCGAAGGTCCAGGCTGCTGGAAAGGCCTGAACTGAGTCTCACCCAATCGGGGCTGCTGAGACTGAGGGGAACGACCCCTAGACTGACCTCCTCGACCCTGAGGCTGGGCCGCGGTCTGCTGTGATCCAGCTGACGGACACACTCTAGCAAAATGCCCGTACTGACCACAAAGGTTGCAGGAGCCCTGCACACCAACACACTGCGTAGACGGATGCTTTCAATCGCAAAAACTCAAAACTCAGCCCGAGAACCACTGCTACTCGAGCTGCCCGAACTAGAAGAGCCAGAACACAACTTCTTCTTGAACTGCTGACCGCGGGGTCGAAACCTCTGACTGCCAGACTACCGAGCCACCTGCTGCTGATGCTGCTGGGGCTGATGGGCTGACTGCGAGGACTGTGAAGACTGCGCTCCTCTTGGCCCTCTCCCGGTCAGAAACATGGGGAACATACGCCAACAGAGAAGAAAACTTCCTAGAATACTCCCGAACAGTCATGGAACCCTGCTCCAGATGGTCGAATTACCTCTCACGGGCGTTCACATAAGACTCTGGTACATACTCCTATCGGAAGGTCTCGCAAAAACTGTCCCAAGAGATCCCAACACCGGTCTCTAACAAGGTACTCGAAGCGCCTCACCACCAGCGCTCTGCAGCCTTCCTAAGCAAGAGGGTCGCTAAACTCAGCCGAAGATCATCATCATACTGCACCCGATCGATAAGACCAATGATATTACGGAGCCACGAGTCCGCATCCTCACTGGACTCATCACCATTAAAGACTGGAGGGTTCATCCATTGAAACCGTGCTATAACAACATCCATCCGCTCCACCGGGGGAGGCAAGTCACCAACTTCCTCCTCCTCATCATGCCTACTACGAGAACGACTAGGAGCGCTACGCCGGTCCTCGTTCTGTCCTGCCGATTCCTCAAAATGCCCCTACCTACACCACGACGTCTAGGCGGCATCTACGAAAACACTCAACATGATCAAGCAAAACAGAACAGGTACAACATATAACACAGAAATATGCAGGACACAATCACATAAGTCAAGCACATGCAACACACAACACTGTGCCTAGACTCAAGTGTGATCAGAGAAATCGAGCTTATCCCAGCTTAAGCTCTGATACCAAAAATGTCAGGCCTCGTGCTCAAATCAGAGATAAAACATACAAAAACATGCGGAAGCTACTAAAAAGCGGGTAAAATTTTCGCTTTTGTCCTGACGGTTTAAAACAATATAATTTAAAATATTGCGATACTTAAAATAGATCCCGGTTTATAAAAACCACTAAACAACACAAACAATATAGCATACAAAAACAAGTATCAGACTCCAACCACTGGATACAACAACGAAGCACAGGGCATCCCCTGGCTAACTCAACTGATACATATTAATATGCTATACTCAACTGGGATACTCAACCTCCTCCTGGGGCACCACCAGCTGGGTTAAAAACACGACCAGCTGTAAAACCTGGGTTTCCTGAAAACAACACAAACAGGAAAAACAGCCAAGCCCCAGAGGGACATGGGGTCAAACCCCAGTACGGAGATCAACTATAAAACAGCAGTAAACAGCAAGAATAAAATGCAGATGCTATGCATGCAACCAGGGACAACAGCCGAAGGCTACAACCAAGGAAGGGAGCCAAAGAAACTCAATGCACAGCTCAACATAAATCTGCAACGGAACATGTGGCCACGGTGAGTGTAGGACATGTGGGTGCTACCCACTCACCCCTACTCGCCCACCCTTACCAGATGCATCAAAAACCCAACCTATGAACTGTGGTAGCTAGCCACTCGGCGCATAGGGGAAATGAGAGTGCGGAATCACCGCTCGCCCTCGCATCCTGGTAAGAAATCAGAGCAACAACAATGAACAAAGGCTGCAATAGCTGAATGGAATGCGTGTATGCAACATGCTGAAACAACAAACATATAACCTTATGCAACACAACAATTACACACGGTAAGCATACACAGCTCTCACACAGAGCAACAACATCACCCAGCAATTCAAACACAGCCATCTCGCAATTTATCCAAGCCAGGTTCCACGCTGAATTACAAGCTCAAGATCCGTACCTCAATTCTGTGCAATAACTACCACAACAAGGATCCCGAGAGAACTGGTTAGGAACCTGCTGAACACACAACGTAGAAGCATAAATCTCATGGGTCACAAGAACAAAACCCACGGCTGGGAGTTACAACTCAAACTATATGAAAATTATATATGTGGTGAATGAATGACGTGATATAATAGTTTATTTTTTCTGGTGGATGAAATTTTTTTTCAATTTTCCCGTATAAATATTAAATATATTTTTATTTGTCAACAATAAATTTTTCTTGGATGCCCTTTTGGGAATTAGATTAAGCTTCGAACAACGGAACAATATAATGCCGTTCTTATTATTTTTTTGTACACCACATTAATATGACCAATAAATTAATCAAGATTCGAAGAAAATATGCAGTGAAATTTTGACCTTATATATGCAATTATCAATATTTTTATCATCCACTTAACAAATAATGAGAGGTAAAACATTAAACTCTAAATAACCATAAGAGTTCTAATATCAATTTCGACAAAATAATCAGGGGTCGATGTTAGAGTAGATGCCCAACTAGCCAACTTGTGGCGTGTGGGTTTTATAGACTCTTGTACAAACAGTCTTTATATATGATATTCGCATTTACTTATATGGCGTTCTTTACTTTCATTATGTGTGTAATGATTTACAATTGCGTTGAGTAAAGACCTAGAATGCACTAAAGCGTATGTTAGATGTGATAGTGGGTATGACGGCTATCATTAAAACACATCTAATAGTCTCTGTGTATTCTGAACATGTTCCTAGTCGATTGGGCCGTCAAAATGAGGATAAGGCCGCCCGAGTTCGAGACTAGTATCTGCGATGCGAAGTATCATGTTTCATTGGTAGGGAACATTGTGATGTTCTGAGCATGCAGATAGATAGTGACCTGGTGATCTATCGAACTACCCTCCTTCGGACTTTCCAAGTGGTTACCATTTGTCGAGTGGATAAGTCCGAGGTCTTGGTTATACTGATTAGTCCTCACGACTCGAAACGTCATTGAGACTCTACATGATAGGCGTCTCACTTTGACCCGTTTGCCGACTCACTTGGGGTCATAAGGCGTCGGGATTGGGTGAGACCCCGATGCATGTAGGAGTCGATGCATCGTTGTCGAGGATTCACCGCTCGCAGACATGCGTGGATATCCTATGCTATCTGAGGGGATAATATTGTATAAATCTCTGGACAGAGTACTAGAAGTGTTTTAGGTAAATGTGTTTACCTAGTTACACTCGTGATGTCACTATTTGATCTCCAAGATGTACGCATAGCTATCGGATCTATAGCGACTCTCGATTTACCAATGGTCGTTGATCTGATCGGGATATATGGATTGAAAGGACCGTACTGTACGCTAACCACGACCGACTGGTTCTTGCAGGCACTATCAGTGATACCTAGGGGATCATGGGGCGATGTTGCTAGACGCTTTACCATGATCCGTTGGGCAGGTCCGGAATTGTGATTCCGGAGCCGCAATGGTTGTGGGCCCACGGCTAGCTGTATCCCTGACCATTGAGGGTCACACAGTACTAGATTCGAGATTCCCGCACGGATACTCAGCTCAAATGTGTTGAGCACGAGAAAGAGGATTTCGGGAAAGTGCGACTTCCTAAAATTTAACGTTGGCTCATATTATTGGGGACTTTAAGGGGACCGTCCTTCACGACTCAACATTGATGGGTCAATCTTGACACGTGATAGTAAACGGCGTCATATTATTGGGCCCTTACTGGATGTGAGGTGAATACATGGAGGTTGCACCGGCTGCAATCGGAAACTACCTTTTAGGGGTCATGGATGGCTGATATTATTCGGGTCCATGATCGCTTGATTGGGCTCCGTGTACCCACTAAAGAAACCTGTTTTCTCGATTTCATTAGAGGGTGGTGAAATCGTTAAAATAGTGGGAGGGTAATTCATAAAACTAAATGACCATGTTTTATGTCTTAGCGTTTATTTTTATATAGTCAGTAATGCATGTCTGTTTTCTTTTCAGTATAACTGCTATAAAAATGGTTTCGATGAAAAACCCGCTTGCTGCTATACTGGATAGCAACAGGTTCACTGGTCTTAACTACCAAGACCGGCTCCGCAACCTTAATCTTGTACTGTCTTCGGAGAAGCTTCTCTATACGATAGAGAAATGTCCTCCGGAGGAAACCCCTGCTGATATCAGCCCTGAGGAGCTGATCATGCTTAACCAATGGCGGGACGATGAGGTTAAAGCTTGATGCTATGTGATGGCATCGATGTCCAATGAAATGCAACGGCGCTTCGAGAAGACAAAGTATGCCTCTGCCATACTTTTTCATCTCAAGGAACTGTACGGGGAGAACTCTCGACATGAGAGGTTCACGGCTGTCAAGGATCTGATGAGGAGCCGCATGCGGGTTTGGGACTTCGGTCCGCGAGCATGGGGTTCGCATGATTGGGCTCGTTGAAAAGCTGTCGGGCCTTGATATCGCACTTCCACATGAGCTGTCTGTGGATGTACTTCTCCTCTCACTACCCGCTGCATTTGACCCCTTTGTGGTCAACTTCAACATGAACAAGCTGAAAGCCACTCTTGAAGAGGTGGTGAACATGCTTGTAGTGTTTTAGGGGACTATAAAGAAGGACAAACCCGTCCTCCTTCTGGGTTCTTCTTCCTCTGCGAAGAAGGGACCCAGACGCAAGAGCAAGAAGCGTTCTGCTCCTGCGAAGGAGCAGAAGTCTGCCAAGAAGCCGAAGGCAAGGGCTTCTAAGCCTAACAAGAGCGAGGAAGTTTGCCACCACTGCCACAAGGCTGGGCATTGGAGGAGGAACTGCAAGGAGTACCTCGAGCAGTTGCGAACTGCAAAAGGTATGTTCTATATTGAAATAAATATGTCTCTAAATTCAACTTCTTGGGTACTTGATACCGGATGTGAATCTCATATCTGCAATGATTTTCAGGTGATGACAAGAAGTCGACGTCTTAGAGAGGGTGAGACCCACTTGAGGCTTGGCAATGGAGCAAGAGTTGCTGCAGTAGCTATAGGAGATATTAGTTTATTTCTGTCTTCAAATTTTAAGTTGTTATTGCGAGACGTTTTATTTGTTCCTGAATTAATTAAAAACATTATTTCTATTCCTATGCTTGATAGAGATGGATATTCTTGTATGTTTGCTAATTCGATTTGCAATATTTACAAGAATGAACGTTTAATTGGAATTGGGGAACGCGAAAACTATCTATACACCTTAAAATTAAAAGACGTTCCAACTCGCGATGTCGAAACACACACAACAACGATTAAACGGAAACACGATAACTTGAACCCAGCACAACTTTGGCACGCTAGGCTATGTCACATTTCCCTAAGTACGTCCGCGCCACCACGCGCCGTCGCCCCGTGATCGGACTTGCTCCGATCGTCGTGCTGAGGAGATTCCGTCCGTGATAAAATCCATCAAGTCTTCTAGTGCAGATTGACGGAGGAAGATTGATTCCGGTCGTGGACCTGATTGGAGGATCTACCGCCGCCTACCGAGAAGAGCCAGATTTTCCCTTTGAATTTCTGGTTGGAGCCAGGTGCCTAGACGCCAGCGAGGTAACAAATCTATGAACACCCTATGAATGTTTGTAGATTTATATTGATGTATTGAACGTTTCTCGGGGCAAAATTTTTGATTTCCGCTGCGCCCCCCGGAAACGGGACCCGGATCCGCCACCGTATGCCAACATCACAGTTTCTTATTCAAGCTGGTTGCTCTTCATCTTTAATCTTGTTCTAGAGCAACTTCTGCATCTGCGCCTCTTTTTGTCTGCAGCTGAGCTTGTTCTGTTCTTTCCTGCTCTTGAGCTGCTTCGAGGCTCCAAATTTGCTCCATTCCTAGCTGGTTGATATATCTGTAAGATCAGGTTTCTCACAGATATCATACGGCCAGCCGGTTTGTCTTCTCCCGGCTGGTCCTCTTAACCAAGCTGGTTTGTCCTTAATCAGTTGGGCTCTATTCTTCTCGTAAGGAGCCCCAATGTTACTTGCTTGTCCACTTGATACATTATAACACCTCATCCAAATTATCAGCAAGCACACTGTTATAATAATCAATCCGATTCATGTGATGAATTGATTATCGCGCATAGTGATCTGACCTGCACTTGATCACTGAGCTTATCTATGCAACGGCACATGAACACTACACTTGTACTCTGCACTTGATCTGCGCTTGAGCCATTTTGTACTTCAACATTCTGCGTTTGAACTCTGCTCTTCATCCACTGTGCTTGATCTTCATTCTGCTCCAACTCCAAGCCGGTGAACCAGCTTGGCGTTCCCTGCACTTCTGGAAGTAAACTGCTGTACAAGCTTGGGCATCCACTTACTGTTCTAGCTAGATATCTTTGACCAGTCCAGCTTAGGCGTCCCTTCGCTGTTCTAGTTTGGATATCTGCACGTCTACTCCAGTATTAGCAAGCTGTGCATGTCATGTAAAACGTTACTAAAATAGAAACAGATTTTGTGTGAATCAAAACTTAGATTATGATCTGTAGAAACAAATCCAACAATCTCCACTTTGACCCGTTTGCCGACTCACTTGGGGTCATAAGGCGTCGGGATTGGGTGAGACCCTGATGCATGTAGGAGTCGATGCATCGTTGTCGAGGATTCACCGCTCGCAGACATGCGTGGATATCCTATGCTATCTGGGGGGATAATAGTGTATAAATCTCTGTCCAGAGTACTAGAAGTGTTTTAGGTAAATATGTTTACCTAGTTACACTCGCTATGTCACTATTTGATCTCCAAGATGTACGCATTGCTATCGGATCTATAGCGACTTCTCGATTTACCAATGGTCGTTGATCTGATCGGGATATATGGATTGAAAGTACCGTACTGTACGCTAACCACGACCGACTGGTTCTTGCAGGCACTATCAGTGATACCTAGGGGATCATGGGGCGATGTTGCTAGACGCTTTACCATGATCCGTTGGGCAGGTCCGGAATTGTGATTCCGGAGCCGCAATGGTTGTGGGCCCACGGCTAGCTGTATCCCTGAACCATTGAGGGTCACACAAGTACTAGATTCGAGATTCCTGCGCGGATACTCAGCTCAATGTGTTGAGCACGAGAAGAGGATTTCGGGAAGTGCGACTTCCTAAAAGTCAACAGGGGTCAAACCGGGGTTTCCCGCTGTTGAGGGGCAAAACGGTATTTTTGCACTGGGGTTCTGAAAAATGGTTTTTCAGATCATAATATTCAGTTTCGGAAACTGAGTCGATCGGTCCGATCTGATCGGCGATCGGAGTTACGATGAAGTCTCGGTGGTGGAGATGAACTGAATGTTCATCGTTGGGCCCGGGTCCGTTGGGCCGGTCCAAGTCCAACACTCAAGCTTATTTAATTAAGCTCATACCAAGACTTAACATATAACTCTCTCATTAACCCTAACCCTAAGAGAGCATAGCCGCCCCTCCCTCTCCTCACTCACAAGCCGCCGCCGTGCGCCGCCCGCCGCCGCCCGCCGCCGCTCGCCGCTTCGCCGGAAATCGTTCCGGCCTAGTTTTTTTAGGAGAATCCGTTCGTGCAGAATTCGTCAGCGCTTCTAGTGCAGGCTGACGAAGGAGTCTCGTTTCTGGTCGTGGACCGGATTGGCGATATCTACCGCAGTCTACCGAGAAGAGCCGACGTTATTGTAACTACGGTTGGAGCCAGGCACAAGTGCCAGCAAGGTAATGGTTTTGAACCCCCTATGCATGTCGATAACTGTTATCTATTCTTCGTATTGATCGTCTCCCGGGGCTTTTATTCTTTGTTTCTGCTAGCACGACGAATCTGCAAACCCTCCTCGATATCAATAGCAGTGTCAACTGCTTCAGCATAGATCTTGGGTTTTCTGGTCAGCACCATCTGATACAACTCTTTGTTCAAGCCCTCAAGAAATCTAGTCCGCTTGGCCCTCTCCCGGCCAGAAACATGGGGAACGTACGCCAACAGAGAAGAAAACTTCCTAGCATACTCCCGAACAGTCATGGAACCCTGCTCCAGATGGTCGAATTCCCTCTCACGGGCGTTCACATAAGACTCTGGTACATACTCCTGTCGGGAGGTCTCTCAAAAACTGTCCCAAGAGATCCCAACACCGGTCTCTAACAAGGTACTCAAAGCGCCTCGCCACCAGCGCTCTGCAGCCTTCCTAAGCAAGAGGGTCGCTAAACTCAGCCGAAGATCATCATCATACTGCACCCGATCGAAAAGACCAATGATATTACGGAACCACGAGTCCGCATCCTCACTGGACTCATCACCATTAAAGACTGGAGGGTTCATCCGCTGAAACCGTGCTATAACAACATCCATCCGCTCCACCGGGGTAGGCAAGTCACCAACTTCCTCCTCCTCATCATGCCTACTACGAGAACGACTAGGAGCGCTACGCCGGTCCTCGTTCTATCCTGCCTATTCCACAAACTGCCCCTACCTCTACCACGACGTCTAGGCGGCATCTACGAAAACACTCAACAGGATCAAGCAAAACAGAACAGGTGCAACATATAACACAGAAATATGCAGCACACAATCACATAAGTCAAGCACATACAACACACAACACTGTGCCTAGACTCAAGTGTGATCAGAGAAATCGAGCTTATCCCAGCTTAAGCTCTGATACCAAAAATGTCAGGCCTCGTGCTCAAATCAGAGATAAAACATACAAAAACATGCGGAAGCTACTAAAAAGCGGGTAAAATTTTCGCTTTTGTCCTGACGGTTTAAAACAATATAATTTAAAATAGTGCGATACTTAAAATAGATCCCGCTTTATAAAAACCACTAAACAACACAAACAATATAGCATACAAAAACAAGTATCAGACTCCAACCACTGGATACAACATCGAAGCACAGGGCATCCCCTGGCTAACTCAACTGATACATATTAATATGCTATACGCAACTGGGATACTCAACCACCTCCTGGGGCACCACCAACTGGGTTAAAACCACGACCAGCTGAAAAACCTGGGTTTCCTGAAAACAACACAAACAGGGAAAACAACCAAGCCCCAGAGGGACATGGGGTCAAACCCCAGTACGGAGAGCAACTATAAAACAGCAGTAAACAGCAAGAATAAAATGCAGATGCTATGCATGCAACCAGGGAAAACAGCCGAAGGCTACAACCAAGGAAGGGAGCCAAAGAAACTCAATGCACAGCTCAACAGAAATCTGCAACGGAACATGTGGCCTCGGTGAGTGTAGGACATGTGGGTGCTACCCACTCACCCCTACTCGTCCACCCTTACCAGATGCATCAACAATCCAACCTATGAACTGTGGTAGCTAGCCACTCGGCGCATAGGGGAAATGAGAGTGCGGAATCACCGCTCGCCCTCGCATCCTGGTAAGAAAACAGAGCAACAACAATGAACAAAGGCTGCAATAGTTGAATGGAATGCGTGTATGCAACATGCTGAAACAACAAACATATAACCATATGCAACACAACAATTACACACGGTAAGCATACACAGCTCTCACACAAAGCAACAACATCACCCAGCAATTCAAACACAGCCATCTCGCAATTTATCCAAGCCAGGTTCCATGCTGAATTACAAGCTCAAGATCCGTACCTCAATTCTGTGCAATAACTACCACAACAAGGATCCCGAGAGAACTTGTTAGGAACCTGCTGAACACACAACGTACAAGCATAAATCTCACGGGTCACAAGCACAAAACCCACGGCTGGGAGTTACAACTCAAACCAGCAATTGATTCCAACAATACCACTAACAGGAAGCTTAAAAAAAGGCTAAGACTAAGATCTCAACAACAATTCAAAGTTATACCTCAACGACGCAACACACGGCCGAAGATAGCAACTTCGCGATCTCGCTCTAGCCAAAAACAGCCTCCAAGAATGGTATAGGATGGAAGAGCTTCTCGAGAGGAATCCAATGCTACCTCAAACGCCCAAAACAACGGTCGGAAATGACGGGAATCACCGGATAAAATCAACGGTGAACAGTACTAGGGTTCGAGAAACAGAGGTCGACAATTGGGAGAATTTTACTAAGTATGGGATCTGGTATCTCAATTCAAAAACCAAGTCTTTCTTAAATAAATCTTGCGACTGCTGAAATCTGGTTAATAAGTCCAACGACCAAAACCAGCAGTTACTTTACAACCATCGGCTGGTTCTCAAATCCAAAAGCTGGATTGTATAACACTCAAAAGCTGATACCAGACGTTGCATCAAAACGCTACGTTCCAACTTAATAAAACGGCGTCACATAAACCCAGCAGCTGTCGCTAACCCATCGACTGGATTCCTTAGCGCTAACTAAAACGACGACGCACATCCTACGTCATCCAGTCGCTAGCTCTCGCACAAAACAACCAGACGCAAGCTCCAGGAAACCAGTCGCAAGCTACAGTATAGTTGACCATCGTTGACATCTGCTCTCAGCTGGACAACCAGACGCAACCACTCCTCGCAGTTGGTACCAGGCGCAAGCACCAAAACGGCGTCGCGCCAACTTATCAAAACGCTACCGTTTTGCCCTCAACAAACGAGATAAAGCAGCAGCTGGATACAAACATACCACCAGCTTTCACTTAACACAACGCATACAGATTTCACTAAAACAACGGCATTTAGGAATCTCGCGTTACCAAAACACGCTGCGACTGGATTTCACCAAATCGACCAGCTTTCACCACGAAACCAGCTTTCACCCAAAAATCTCAAAAATACGAAAACTTCCAGAAATGCTCTAAATGTGAAATCTGACCCGAAAATGCCAACAAAACTCTCAAACAGAAATCTGAACCACCAGAAATCTCTAAAAACCGATTAATTCCAACAAATTAATCTTAATTACATTTCAGGTCTCACATTCGTGACCTCACCCAATCTCGACACCTCATGACCCTCACGGAGTCGGTAAACGAGTCAAAGTGAGGCGACTAATAATGTAGAGTCTCAATGATGTTTCGAGTAGTAAGGACTAATCCATACAACCAATACCTCGGACTCTCCACTCGATAAATGGTAACCACTTGGAGAATCCGAACGAGGGTAGCTCGATAGTTTGCCAGGCAACCCATCCATCTGCATGCTCAGAATATCACAATGTTCCCTACCAATTAAACATGGTACTTCACATCACAGATGCTAGTCTCAAACTCGGGCGGCCTTATTCTCATTTTGACGGCCCAATCGACTAGGAACAAGTTCAGAATACACAGTGACTATTAGATGTGTTTCATGATAGCCATCATATCTACTATCACATCTAACATACACTATGATGCATTCTAGGTCTTTATCCAACACAATTGTTAACATTATAAAATAATGACAATAAAAAATGCCATATATAAAATGTGAATTTCATAAAAAAATATTGTTTTACACAAAGAGTCATCAAAATCACACACGCCACAAGTTGGCTAGTTGGGCACCTAGTCTAACAATCTCCCACTTGCCCTATAGCCAACTACTCATAATGCGTAGTCCCATTGCTTCGCGATGTTGTTCAAACAACGGGCCTGGCAAGGGCTTCGTAAGTGGATCAGCAATGTTGTCTACAGAGGAGACTCTCTCAACTGCTATGTCACCTCTAGTCACAATATCCCGGATTATGTGGTATTTTCTCAGTATATGTTTGGATCTTTGGTGAGACCTAGGTTCCTTGCTTGTGCAACGGCACCTGTGTTGTCATAGTACACTGGTACTGGACCAACTCCTTCAGGGATTACGCCCAACTCTTGGACGAAATTCCTTATCCAAACCGTCTCTTTAGCAGCATCTGATGCTGCGATGTACTCAGCCTCAGTGGTTGAATCCGTGATGGTGTGTTGTTTGGAACTCTTCCAAGAGAAAGCACCACCATTGAGCATGAATATAAATCCAGAGGTCGACTCGAATCGTCCACATCACATTGGAAGCTAGAATCAGTGTAGCCTTCCAATTTTAGTTCACCACCCCCATAGACCATGAACATATTCTTAGTCCTTCGTAAGTACTTTAGAACTATCTTTCACGGCCTTCCAATGCAATTGGCCGGGGTTGGCCTGGTAGCGGCTCGTGACACTCAGAGCATGTGCGACATCCGGTCTAGTCGAGAGGCGCAGCGGAAGAATTAAAAATTTAGGAGCCCGGGAACGGTCAATACACCTATATAATAATTCAAACATTCATAGGATGTTTAGAATATACCATTCTGGCGACTAGGCGCCTGGCTCTGACTATTTCTCAAATGGAAATAGCACTTCTTTGGTTGCTCCTAATCAGGTCCATGACCGGTTTCCAATTACTTCGTTGGAATGCACTAGAATCCCAACGAATATTTCGCGAGCAGAACCTCCTCGCCAGGACGATCGTAGCGAAGTGCGGCGGCGGCGGGAGGAGGGAGAGGAGGAGAGGGGGAGAATTTTCTGAATAGCTTTTGTTGTGTGTTTTTCTTTCTCCCTTCATGCAATATTTATAGATTGAGGGAAAGAGTTTGATGTAAACAAAACTGTGAACATTCGTTTCAAGTGGAACTGTGAACATTCGTTTCAACTCGAATCGTGAACATTCGTTTCAACTCGAACCATGAACATTTGGTTCAACTCGAACTACGAACATTCGGTTCAACTTGAACTATGAACATTCGGTTCAACTCAAACTGTGAACATTCGGTTCAACTCCCTCGATTGTGGTCTCATCATAATCCCGATCGATGATCAGATATCACCGATGTGCTAGTTTACAAAACTGATCGTTATGATACAAAATCAAATTTTTGGACCACTAAATTTATATATAACAATTTTTACTCTCATTTGCTAAATATGGAAGTCCTACTCCCTTAGCTACATTTGGGAAGTCATGCTCCCAACCTTCCTTCTATTATACTCAACACATTGAGTACCATATCCTTATCTGCACGGGAATTGGTAAACCAGTACACTGTGTGACCCTCAATGGTTCAGGGATACAGCTAGCCGTGGGCTCACAACTCATTGTGAATCAAAAAACACATGTTTCAATCTACCCATCGGACCATGGTAAAGCGCCTAGCAACATCGCCCCATGATCCCCTAGGTATCCCTGATAATGCCTGCAAGAACCAGTCGGTCATGGTTAGCGTATATTACGGTCCTTTCAACTCATATATCCCGATCGAATCAACGACCATTGGTAAATCGAGAGTCGTTAGAGATTCGATAGCCAAGCATACATCTTGGAGATCAGAATAGCGACATCGTGAGTGCTACCAGGTAAACTCATTTACACTGAAGCACAAGAGTACTATGGCCAGAGATTTGTCACACTATTATCTCCTCAGATAGTATAAAAGTGAGGCGACTAATCATGTAGAGTCTCAATGATGTTTCGAGTAGTAAGGACTAATCCATACAACCAAGATCTCGGACTCTCCACTCGACAAATGGTAACCACTTGGAGAATCCAAACGAGGGTAGCTCGATAGTTCGCCAGGCAAACCATCCATCTGCATGCTCAGAACATCACAATGTTCCCTACCAATTAAACATGGTACTTCACATCGCAGATGCTAGTCTCAACCTCGGGCGGCCTTATTCTCATTTTGACGGCCCAATCGACTAGGAACAAGTTCAGAATACATAGTGACTATTAGATGTGTTTCATGATAGCCATCATATCCGCTATCACATCTAACATACACTATGGTGCATTCTAGGTCTTTATCCAACACGATTGTTAACTTTATAAAATAATGATGGTAAAGAATGCCATATATAAAATGTGAATTTCATAAAAAAAGATTGTTTTACACAAATAGTCATCAAAAGCCCACACGCCACAAGTTGCCTAGTTGGACACCTACTCTAACAATCTCCCACTTGCCCTAAAGCCAACTACTCATATTGCGTAGTCCCATAACTTTGCGATGTTGTTCAAAAAATGGTCCTTGCAAGGGCTTCGTAAGTGGATCAGCAATGTTGTCTGCAGAGGCGACTCTCTCAACTGCTATGTCACCTCTAGCCACAATATCCTGGATTATGTGGTATTTCCTCAGTATATGTTTGGATCTTTGGTGAGACCTAGGTTCCTTTGCTTGCGCAACGGCACCTGTGTTGTCACAGTACATCGGGACTGGACCAACTCCTTCAGGGATTACACCCAACTCTTGGACGAAATTCCTTATCCAAACTGCCTCTTTAGCAGCAGCTGATGCTGCGATGTACTCAGCCTCAGTGGTTGAATCCGCGATGGTGTCTTGTTTGGAACTCTTCCAAGAGACAGCACCACCATTGAGCATGAATGAGATGTCGACTTCGAATCGTCCATATCGCATTGGAAGCTAGAATCAGTATAGCCTTCCAATTTTATTTCACCACCCCCATAGACCATGAACATTTTATTAGTACTTCGTAAGTACTTAATAATATCTTTCACGGCCTTCCAATGCATTTGGCCGGGATTTGCTTGGTAGCGGCTCGTGACACTCAGAGTGTAACGCCCCAAAATCGATAGGACCATATATGCATCTCATTTATTTCAATGGTCAAAATGGCAATTTAAATGTTAGCATAAGCTATTTTATGAAAGTTGATTTTATTGATTTTAGAATTGAAGTACGACGCAGCAAGTTCCAGCAGATGACACTCCAAGCGCAATGCACGAGCAGATTTTAGAAACTTGTTTAAATGATCTTAAGGAGGACAAAATGATTTCTTTTAAAAAGGGTTTGGTAGATTTGCAATTAAAATATTGAGAGGGAAATTTTACTAAAATTTCATAAATTTAAGTAAGGTGTGTCATGCTTGATGAATACACCTTGCTTGCCACTAATCCCTCCCATACAAATACCTGTTTTCGAAGGAAAGATTCATTTCATTTACAGAAAGAAAACTCTTTTGTGTTCTCTCAAATATTCCAAAGGAAACTCGTGTGTTGTTTGAGGAGAAGGAACTCTGTAGGAACCTACTGCTGTCGTAAAGCTCAAGTTCTGAGGCAAGTAAAGTTGATCCTTTGTTACACCATTTGAAGCATATACTGATTTTCTCATTTTATGGATCTGCTTGCCTGTATGTTTAAAGTATGTTTAAGTTCATGTTTACGTATGTTCAAAGAAGTTTTACGTATGTTTAAGAAAAGAAAGATTGGGTTCAAAAGTTATGTTTTCTGCTTCCAACGTTTTCCAGAATGTTTTAAGAATAGGGATGTTTAAAGATACTGAGGAATTCAGATTTGAGTCACGTATGTTCATGAATGTTCTTGCTTCTGCTGAATGGTAACATCTGAACTGGACTCTATGTAATCGGATATGCTAGTTGAATCAAAAATTAAGTTTTGTTTGATAGGCAGAACTGGTATCGTAGATGTCGTTTGTGATGTTGCAGCACCAGTTCTTAGTCAGATTTGGTTTCCTATGTCAGCAACTAAATTTCATATTTAAAATCAGCAGTTTTCATTTCAGCTGATGTTTTCGCTACACCTTAGATTTTGGTCATATTTCACAGTAGTAAATACTTCACTGCTGAGTCGCTTACGATTATTCATTGACATCTGAGTTGACCAACTTAGTTGCGTTGACATCTGAATTGACCATGTCGCAGCTGTTTTATTCCTGAACACTATTCCTGCGTTGACATCTGAGTTGAACAACGAAATCTGTTTTCATTGTTAGCAATGTATTTCCCTAGTCAGATCTGTTTCACGCTAACAGTACTGTTCCTTGTTGTCACATCTGTTCAGCGTTACGCTCCAAATGAGAAATCTGTTTCCACAGTGAAATCTGTTTTGCTTTCCAGTACAGTTTCTTTTAGAGAAATATGTTTCTATTTCAGCGATTGTTTTCCAGTAGTCAAATCTGATACTCAGTAAAGTTTTAAAATGGGAAGCCAGTTTTAAAAGAAGTGAACCCTGAGGATTTTCGAAGCCGATTTCAAAGAAGATTTCGAAAGAAAGGAGTTTAAAGGAACGAAAGTTTATTTTAAAGATTTATGTCATAGATAACAGACGGTCATAAGGAAGGGTGAGTACCTGGCTAACGAACCAGTGTGCCCCTTCAAATAGGAAGGATCAGGATTACGGATTGACGGATCTGTATACCCCTTCACCATGAGATATATGCTAAGAACTGATATCAAAAGAAAGTTTACTAAAGAATGCTTATGTTTAAATGATGTTCCTTTAAACTCAGTTATGTAAATGTTTAGATGTCTGCCTGCGTTAAATGACTTTGTTATTACTCAGATTTTACTTTCTGAGCCCCTAGGCTCATTAGCTTTTAAAATGGTGCAGGTGAGACAATAAAGGGACAAGCGAAAGGTGGAAGCTGAGACAGTTGGGTGGTGAAGTGTTTATCTATGGAAAACGTTTTCCTGTGTCTTAGCTGTTGTTGTCTTTTATCATAGACATCTGTATTCGATCTATTTCAACAGTAGGAAATTCATTTAGAATTTTAGATGTTGTAATATCGCAATTGCAGTATATATATGAAATCTATTTTTCGCAAATTTCAGTACTTGGCGCCGAACGTTGTATGTCAGTTTTGTGTTTGTGTATTTTTTCTAAGTTATAAGAAATACAGCTTATAAAAAATTGCCGTTTAACCCTTCATTTTATTTCAAAATTCTATTTCGCCCCAAATTTGTGACCCCGTGGGTACGGGTGCTCACACAGAGCATATGCGACATCCGGTCTAGTTGAGATCATACCATACATAATACTACCTATTGCCGAGGCATATGGCACACGTGTCATACTCTCTGTCTCCTCATCAGTCTTCGGACACATAGACTTAGATAGGTGACCCCGTGGCACATAGGTAGGTGTCCTCTCTTGGACTCTTCCATTGAGAACCGCTTAAGTATGGTATCGATGTACGTCGCTTGGATGAGTCCGAGCATCCTTTTCGATCTATCTCTATAGATCTGTATTCCTAGAATATAGGATGCTTCACCCATGTCCTTCATCGAGAATCAACTAGACAACCATACTTTAGTTGATTGCAGCATTCCTACGTCATTCCCAATAAGTAGAATGTCATCAACATAAAGTACAAGAAATGTCACCACATTTTTAACTACCTTCTTATACACACATGGCTCCTCGGGATTCTTGATGAAACCAAATTCTTTAATTGTTTCATCAAATCTCAGGTTCCAACTTCTCGATGCTTTTTTGAGACCGTAGATCGATCTCTGAAGTTTGCATACTTTATGCTCACTTCCCACAGATGTGAAACCCTCAGGCTGCGTCATATAGATCTCTTCCTTAATGTTTCCATTAAGGAACATTTGCCATATATTATACTCGTACCATGCGGCTATGGCTAGTAGAATTCTAATTGACTTGAACATTGCAACTGGTGAAAAAGTTTCATCACAGTCAACACCTTGTATTTGAGTGTAACCTTTCGCGACCAGTCGCGCCTTGTAGGTCAATACCTTACCATCAGGCCCAAGTTTTCTCTTTTATATCCATTTTACACCCAATAGGAACTATTCCTTCGGGAGGATTCACAAGAGTACAAACTTGGTTTGAATGCATTGAGTCAATCTCAGATTGCATTGCCTCAAGCCACAAATTAGAATCAGCATCGAAAATTGCCTCCTTGAAGGTTCTTGGATCACATCCAACATTTTGATCACTTTGATCATCTTCAAGGAGGAAACCATATCCAACAGGAGCCCTAGGAACCCTTTCAGATCTCCTAGGTGTGTCCATATCAAGGATTGGCTCTTGAGGTGGGGAGAATCACTTGGTACTTCAGTTGGTTCTCGAACCTCTTCAAGTTCTACTATCTTGCCTTTTCTATCAAGTAGAAATTCCTTTTCCAGAAATGTGGCATTTCTAGAAACAAACACTTTTGTTTCATTGGATAGTAGAAGCAGTATCCAATAGAATTCTTTGGATACCCAATGAAGAAGTATAATATGGATCTATTATCCAGCTTATCTCCCACTGTCTGCTTCACGTAAGCAGGACATTCCCAAATCCTCAAGTATGAGTACTTGGGCGGCTTGCCCAACCATATCTCATATGGAGTTTTATCCACTGTCTTGGTGTGGACATTGTTCAACAACATGACGGCCGTTTCGAGCGCATAGCCCCAAAACGAAGCAGTACGTTCGGTGAAACTCATCATAGATCGAATCATGTCCATCAAGGTTCGATTACGACGCTCCGCTACACCGTTGAGCTGTGGTGTGGCCGGAGGGGTCCACTGTGAGAGAATCTCATTCTCTTTAAGAAAGTCTTGAAATTCGGCACTCAAGTATTCTCCACCTCGATCGGATCGAAGTGTTTTAATACTTTTTTCCAATTGATTTTCTACTTCAGCTTTGAATTCTTTAAATCATTCAAAGGATTCAGAATTGTGCTTCATTAAGTACAAGTACACATACCTAGAGTGATCATCGGTAAAGGTGATGAAGTAGGTGTGACCGGACTTAGTACCAATACTAAGTGGGCCACACACATCAGTATGGATCAAATCCAATAGGCCTTGAGCACGTTCAGGCTTGTTCGTGAAGGGCAATTTTGTCATTTTTCCCTTGAGACAAGATTCACAAGTCGGTAGGGAGTTAATATCAGACATATCAAACATGTCACTCCTAATCAACTTGTTCATCCTATTTAAGGAAACATGACCTAGCCTAGTGTCAGGCCCCGTGCTAATCAACAAGGATTAACAGCACAATTAAGCACATAATAGCGGAAGCATAAAATAGGGCTTAAAAATTTTTCGAAATACATGGGCCAGAACTCAAAATCGTCATTCAAAATAATGCATACTCAAAATAGGATTTAACTCAAAATCCAAACACAGACAGGTAATTAAATAAATCTCAAACTACAGATCTCCAAATACATAAAAGCACAGGTCATCCTCTAGCTCAATATGTAATATAAAATACACTGGGACTCAACCAAACGGGGATCTACTAGATGAAGCTCCACTCTGCCCAGCCAGATTACCTGTAGCTCCTGTAATGGGCAACACAGACCCAAGAACACAAAAACAGGAAAAGAAATACGAGGTCAAACCTCAGTACGAAGAGCACTAAGACAACATCAACTCATCAACATGCAGTATATCAAAACATGAATGCATGAGGACTTACAAAGAATCGGTCAATCTAGGCCAACGAGTCAGCTGGCAAATCAAAGGCAAGCCTCTATATCACGCACAGCAAATCAGTCGGTGGAAATCATCGATCCGTGATCTTCAGGACTGGACACTCAATTACCCATCACAGCTCGGTGGTAATCAGACACGACAAATCAGTCGGTCACCACTCTGATGATAGCGTTGGACCTTTCAGGCACGACACATCTGTCTGCAGATCACAACGTGGCTCTTTCTCAGGTTCTCAATCAATCAATCAGGCTCAATATGTATGCATGAATGCCATGAAATTCAAATCTGATTTCAACATGCATAATTCACGTAAACAAAACATTTAAATTCAGGTAGGAGCCCTAACTGTTCACGTAAAACACAGTAATTACACAAACAGATTTCACAGATCATCATCCATGCTTCAAAACACTACACGCTTATGCCAAAGCTGTAATCAGAAGCTCAATTCGTACCCCAACGCTCAGACTCTACCTCAACAGATCTCACCAGGACACGGCAACTCAGCCTTCACCAATCTGCTCCTTCGCTGGTCTCGCAAACACAGCAGGAACTGCCTGGGAACTCAAATCTGTCAAGACATCTCGTAACTTAGCTCAAATCTGGACTTCTACACCTTACTGCCTATGATCAGAACTCATATCTGGTTCTAACTATCAATGCAGGTTCTATCAACTAGAACTAAACTCAAAACAGTAAGGAACTCTTACCCAGAAGCCCAAATGAACTAAGGAATTCTCGGGTCAACTGTCGCAGAAATTCACGAAAACATGGATTCCTTCGTGCTCCTCCTACACGTCGAATCGGGTCACCTAACTGGTAACAATCGAATGATCTAAGCAAGACGAGCTCAGCGCCACCAGTATTGCTCCAAACAGCGGCGGAAATCGACGGCAAATCGGAGAAATAGTGCTCGGTGAACAGTAAGGGTTTCGAGGGTATCGAGGAAGGAGGTAGGAAATGTCGGGTTCGAAAATATGTTAAGTGTCAAACAACACTTTCATTTAAATTCTCGAATCCAGCTTCTGCTCTTATCAACTCAGATCCCATCTTGCGCTACAGCAGGAATCCTCACTTCTGAATCCAGCGCTTACTCACAGCTGGCTCAGCTGTTACGAATCAGACTTCACTACACTCCACTATGCATAACAGCTAATGACGTCGCACTAACTAATCAAAACGACGCAGCAGAGCTCCAACAGCTGGAACAGATATCTCTCTTGCTAGTAACATCTGAACAGATCTCTCTCTCGTTAGCAACATCTGAACAGAACTAACAACAGCAGTCAACTCAGACATGTTTACAACACGTGGCAGCTTCTCGCACCAACGCGCTAACGCAACAGATGTCTCCCGCTACTCTCATATCCGCGCTCGCTAGCTACTCAGCACCGTTGACTATCGTTGACATCTGAATCACGCCACTGCTGAGTAATCACATCTGAATGCTCACAAATTCCCGCGCAAAGACGCTGCTGGCCCATCTTCTTACGGCTATGATCCTCAAGTCTGAATTACTACTGGAATCACATCTCTTATCGAAAGACTCAACAATCAACTCCAAATTCAACACAGATTTCTCCCGATAGCGCCTAGCGACTCAAAGCTGAACAACTCTAAACCAAAATCTGAAATTTGAAAATCAATAACTCTCGATTAATCAAAATTTTCGAATCTCAGTCCTCACATTCTCCCCACTTTAAGAGATTTCGTCCTCTAAATCAAAGGCAAACACAGACAAGAATTAACAAAACATCAAAACTCACCAACACAACTCGACTGTGAAAGCTCAAACAGATAAGGCCATTCTTGTCTTATCTTCTCCTCTACTTCCCAAGTAGCTTCTTCTTGGCCATGCTTACTCCATTAAACCATCACCAACGGAATAAGTTTATTCCTCAACTGGTTCTCCTTCATATCTAGAATCTGAACTGGATATTCAACATAACTCAAGGCAGAATCTAGCTCAACTTCATCAGTCCTCAACACATGGGACGGATCTGGCTCATATTTTCTCAACATTGACACATGAAAAACATCATGTATCGCTGCTAATTCATCAGGCAGCTGCAATCTATAAGCCAACTGTCCAATCCTCTCAACAATTTCAAATGGACCAACGAATCTAGGAGCTAACTTGTCCTTCAATTTGAACCTCATAACACTCTCGAAAGGAAAAATCTTAAGGAACACTCTATCACCAACTTCGAATTCCAGAGGTCGGCGTCTTCTATTAGCATAGCTAGTGAAGCGATCTTGTGCGGCCTTCATTCTACTTCGAATCAACGAAACCTGATCTCTCATATGCTGCACAAACTCAGGGGTCGAAAGCTGTTTCTCACCAACTTCTTCCCAACAGATCGGAGATCTACACTTGCGAACATAACACCGCTTCAAATGGAGCCATCCCGATAGTCACTTGGTAGCTGTTGTTATAATAAAACTCAACCAAGGATAAAGATCCTGCCAGACCATCAAAATCCATCACAATTGCTCGCAGCATATCTTCTAAAGTCTGAATGGTCCTCTCATATTGGCCATCTATCTGGGGATGATAAGCAGTGCTCATCGCCAATCTCGAACCCATCGCTGCTTGCAAACTCTTCCAGAATCTAGATGTAAATCTTGGATCTCAGTCAGACACTATCGAAACAGGCACTCCGTGCAATCTAACCACATGGTCGATGTACAATCTCGCCATTTTCTTCATCGAACACCTCACATCATAGGGAATGAAATGGGATGACTTCGAGAGTCTATCAATCACCACCCAAATCACATCGCATCCCCTACTCGATCGAGGCAAATGAGTCACAAAGCACATGGCAACGTTCTCCCAATTCCACTGGGGCACTTCTAAACTCTACAACAATCCACCAGGTCTCCTTCTCTCAGCCTTGACCTGCTGGAAATTCAAACATCGAGCAACAAAACTAGAAATGTCGCTCTTCATGCCTTCCCACCAGTAGCGAGACTTCAAAGCATGATACATCTTCCTCTCGCCCGGATGTACACTGTACCAACTACAATGCGCTTCATTCACAATAGTCTCTTTCAAATCAATCAGGTTCGAAACCACCAATCTTCCTCGAAATCGCAAACACCCATCAGAAGAAACAGTAAAATCGTAAGACTGACCATTCTGAGCCTTAATCTTCAATTCATGGATATAGATCAGTCCTCTGTGCTTCTCTAATGTCACTCACAATCTGTGGTTCAACCTGAATGGAAGAAACAATAAAATACTGATCACCAGGTATAAATCTCCAACCAGAAGTACCCAACTGCTCGTGGACTCTCGAGATACTCAAAGATGTTAACATCGCAGGCTGGGCTTTCCTACTCAAAGCATCGGCTACTAAGTTCATCCGCCAAGGCTGATACTGAATCTCACAATCAAAATCCTTGAGTAACTCCATCCAACGACGCTGTCTCATATTCATGTTAGAGTAGATGCCCAACTAGCCAACTTGTGGCGTGTGGGTTTTATAGACTCTTGTATGAAACGATCTTTATATATGATATTCGCATTTTGTTTATGGCGTTCTTTATTTTCATTATGATTATAATGTTAACAATTGTGTTGGATAAAGACCTAGAATGCACCATAGTGTATGTTAGATGTGATAGTGGGTATGACGGCTATCATGAAACACATCTAATATTCACTGTGTATTGTAAACATTTTCCTAGTCGATTGGGCCGTCAAAATGAGGATAAGGCCGCCCGAGCTTGAGACTAGCATCTGCGATGCGAAGTACCATGTTTCATTGGTAGGGAACATTGTGATGTTCTGAGCATGCAGATGGATAGTGACCTGGTGATCTATCGAACTACCCTCGTTCGGACTTTCCAAGTGGTTACCATTTGTCGAGTGGATAAGTCCGAGGACTTGGTTGTACTGATTAGTTCTCACAACTCGAAACATCATTGAGACTCTACATGATAGGCGTCTCACTTGACCCGTTTTCCGACTCACTTGGGGTCATTAGGCGGCGGGATTGGGTGAGATCCCGATGCATGTAGGAGTCGATGCTTCGTTGTCGAGGATTCACCGCTCGCTCTCATGCATGGATATCCTATGCTATATGAGGGGATAATAGTGTATAAATCTCTGGCCAGAGTACTAGAAGTGTTTTAGATAAATGG
Organism: Dorcoceras hygrometricum; assembly: GCA_001598015.1. Classification (NCBI taxonomy): domain Eukaryota; kingdom Viridiplantae; phylum Streptophyta; class Magnoliopsida; order Lamiales; family Gesneriaceae; genus Dorcoceras; species Dorcoceras hygrometricum. Next base: position 331,361 of record KV012815.1, read on the forward strand.
GTTTACCTAGTAACACTCGCGATGTCACTATTCGATCTCCAAGATGTATGCATAGCTATCGGATCTCTAGCGACTCTCGATTTACCAATGGTCGTTGATCTGATCGGGATATATGTGTTGAAAGGACCGTACTGTACGCTAACCACGACCAACTGGTTCTTGCAGGCACTATCAGTGATACCTAGGGGATCATGGGGCGATGTTGCTAGGCGCTTTACCATGATCCGTTGGGCAAGTCCGAAATTATGATTTCGGAGCCACAATGGTTGTGGGCCCACGGCTAGCTGTATCCCTGAACCATTGAGGGTCACACAAGTACCGGACTCATGATTCCCGCATGGAAACTGAGCTCAATGTGTTGAGCATAGGAGGAGGATTTTAGGGAGTGCGACTTCCTAAAAGTCAACAGGGGTCAGATTGCGATTTCCCGCTGTTGAGGGGCAAAACTGTCTATTTGGACTAGGTATCTGAAAAATTGTTTTTCACGTCATAACATTCAGTTTTGGAAACTGATTCGATCTGTCCGATCTGATCGTCGATCGGAGTTATGATAAAACCGTGATGAATTAAACGAACCTAATGTTCATATGGACTTGGGTTTGACCCAAGTCCATTGGGCCGGTTCAAGCCCATGATTAACTTATAATTATAAGTTACGTCTAGGGCTAATTAATCACCTACCACCACAGAAACCCTAGCCTCCATCAAGAAAAAGTCGGCCGCCCCCTTCCATAAGCCTCACGGCCACGCGCCGTCGTCGGCTCCTCCACGCGCCGCCGCGTCTTGTCGGACTTGTTCCGTCCATCGTGACGAGGAGTTTCTGTCCGTGCCAAAATCCATCAGATTTCTAGTGCAGGCTGATTGGAGGGAGATTGTTTCCGGTCGTGGACCTGATTGACGATCTACCGCCGCCTACAGTTTGAAGTGCCGGTTTCCTCGTGAAACTGGTCGGAACCAGGCGCCTAGACGCCAGCAAGGTAACTATCTACGAACACCCTATGAATGTTTGTAGATTTTATTGAATGTATTGAACACTTTCCGGGCAATTTTTGTTTTTCCGCTGCGCCCCGGGAAGTGGGATCCGGATCCGCCACCGCTATTCCAACAGTGGTATCAGAGCGCAGGCTCGGATCCTTCAATACATTGTTGCCTGAATTGCATGGATCTCAAAATTTTGAAATTGAAAACAAAAAAAAATTTTGATGATGGCCGTCGGCCGCCGCCGCGGGCGACGGCAACCACCCGCCGCTTCGCGCATATGCGCGCGCATGATGTGCGCGTTTGACGCGCATAGAGGCCGAGAGTGGCCGCTGCCCGCGCACTGGTTGCGCAACAAATGGGGCAGCGTGGTGGCCGGAATATTGGCCGCTGGCCGCGCAAAATGTTGCGCAATGTCCGGCCGATTGGTGCCGCTGTCTCGCGCACAAGTTGCGCGATATGGGCAGCAACTTCGCACGGTGGCTGGCCGCTGCTCTGCACACCGGTTGCGCGCTTTATGGGCAGCAGGCGTGCTGCTGTGCGCCGCTCTTGGCGTGCGGCCGTGCGTCGCGCTTGGCGCGGCGATGCTGCTGCCGCGTGATTTGTTGGCTACGGCCGCCGCCGTCCGGCGTGTTTCCCGACATCGTTGCGACGGCTGATTTTTCCTTCTAGGTTTTGTTCGGGCCTGTCCCGGGCAGCCCATGAAGTTTTCAGGCCGATTTTGGTTGATTTTGAAATTTTGAGATTTTTGGGCCTAAAATTGTTTAAGCCCAATTTAATGCAATTAAAATTGCGAAATATGATTTTAGTTGTAAAATATGATTTTATAATTAAAATATGATTTTGTTGATTAAAATATGATTTTATCGAAAAAATGCGATTTTATTATAAAATGCGATTTTATGATAAAATATGATTTTTGTGGTAAATAATTTGATTATTTAATTTATGCAAGTTAATTAGATTGATTGCATGTTTGGGGTGATCGAGAGCCATGCCCAATGTGTTAGGTGTATGCTTTAGGTTTTGCGATTTCGGTTTTGATATTATTGATTATCATTTTATAAAGTGGGTCTGTTTGTGGCCCGTTCCCACCCCTTAAAATTGTATCCCTTACTTGTCATGGCAATTTAAATGTAAATTACGAGATTTAGTGGGAGGACATTTGAAGATGGTGGGCCGATGACGATCAAGGATATTGAAGACCGAAGATCTGTAAAACCGGAAGCAATTGTAATAGGATTGCATTGCATATTGCATTTCACCTAGGATTGGACCCAGGTCCGTGATTGGCAACCATGGACCGCATAGCTCTCGCGATCGATCATCCCAAAGTTATTTATATATTTGATATATATGTTGAATCCGCATGTTTTAAATTGAGATTTAAGATTGCATGAGACCAAAATTTTCGAAAATAAAATCCCTCGTTTTAAATACGATTTAAAACTTATATCAGGATAAAAGTTTATTCGATAAACTAAAGGGAATTTAAATCCGTTTAAATTATCCCTACCTTCCATCAACAATGGGTGTACGCCGATGCTACCCGCATACATGGCCCGGCTCATATTATTGAGGGGGTTATGTATGCCGGAAAGCTGTCCACGCCATTGACAATTGTTGTGAGTCGGTTGGAACTCCCTTTAACATTGGCTCATATTATTGGGGACGTTAAGGGGACCGTCCTTCACGACTCAAAATTGATGGGTCATCTTGACACGTGATAGTAAACGGCGTCATATTATTGGGCCCTTACTGAACGTGAGATGAATACATGGAGGTTGCACCGGTTGCAATTGAAAACTACCTTTTGGGGGTCATGGTTGGCTAATATTATTCGGGACCATGATCGCTTGATTGGGCTCCGTGTATCCACTAAGGAAACTTGCTTTCCCGATTTCATTAGAGGGTGGTGAAATCGTTAAAATAGTGGGAGGGTAATTCATAGAACTAAACGACCTTGTTTTATGTCTTAACATTATTTCATATATAGTTAGTAATGTATGTCTGTTTTCTTTTCAGTATAACTGCATTTATAATGTCTTCGATCAAAAACCCACTCGCTGCTATACTGGATAGCAACAAGTTCACCGGTCTGAACTACCAAGACTAGCTTCGCAACCTCAA
>KV012816.1:0-17740 GCA_001598015.1 Dorcoceras hygrometricum
ATACTTGGGTGGTGTTTTTAAAAGCAAAATCAGATACCGCTGACCAGTTGATTAGGCTTTTGAAACGTTTACAAAATGACAAATCTTGTACAGTCAACCGGATAAGAAGTGATCGAGGAACAGAGTTTTTAAATCAAAAATTATCTTCTTATCTAGATGACATTGGAATTAAGCATGAGCTTTCAGCAGCTAGAACTCCTCAGCAAAATGGTCTAGCTGAGAGGAGAAATCGCACTTTAAAAGAAGCTGCTAGATCCATGATTGCTTATTCAGGCATTTCGCAAAAATTCTGGGCAGAAGCAGTTAATACAGCATGCTATACTCAGAACAGATCAATGGTAAATAGGATGCTTGATAAAACGCCCTATGATATTTGGAATAGCAAGAAGCCTGATATTTCTTATTTCAGGGTGTTTGGATGCAAATGTTTTATTCATAATAATGGCAAGAAGCATCTAACAGCTTTTGAACCAAAATCTGATGCAGGTATCTTCTTGGGATATTCAGCAGTAAGCAAAGCTTATCGAATGTTCAACAGCAGAAGTTTAAATGTTGAGGAAACTGCTCATGTAGTTTTCGATGAAACTAGCTTCAAGTCCAACTCAGCTGCAAGCCTTCACGATTTATGCTCACGTTTAGAATCAACAAGTCTTGATGACTCAGACGATGACGTGGCACCAAGAGAATCAGCTGAGGAGGAACAATCAGCAGTGGTCACAACGCACAACTACGTTCAACAAGATCCAGCAGGTAATCCAGTTGTTATTGATTTAACTAACATGGATCAGCATGATCGAATTACAGGTGCACCAGCTGCTGGAGAAGAAGCGTCGAAGATTCAAGCTAATATATCAGCAGACGACGCTCAACCATCGACTGGCCAACCAGCAGGAAGCAATCCCCAAATCGTATCTAGTTCACCTGCTGAACAACCAGTCGCGAGAAATTGTCAAGTAGTATCTCCTGCTGATCAACCAGTCGCAAGAGATATTCAACAAGCATTAAGGCTACCTGCTGGACAATCAGCGCCTAGCGCATCAAGTCTACCTGCTGATGCATCAGCAGCGAGTACTTCCAACCAGCAGGAAGCAGACGCACAAGCTAGCGATTTAAATCAATTGGCGTCTGCTGATCCAGTCGTGGCAAATTATCCAGCAACTCAGGGGGAACAACAGCAATCAAATCCCATTGGACTTGATCTTCGGTGGAATAGAAATCATCCACCTGAGCAAGTCATAGGTAATTTTGAATCCCCTGTTCGCACTAGAGGCCAGCTATCTCAGTATGATCACTTTGATGCTGCTTTTATTTCGCATATAGAACCTAAGGTAATAGATGAAGCCTTAGCTGACCCAAGCTGGATAGAAGCTATGCAAGAAGAGCTGAATCAATTTGCACGAAATAAAGTATGGCAACTTGTACCTAGACCTAAGAATCATTCAGTCATAGGAACTCGTTGGGTCTTTAGAAACAAACTGAATGAAGATGGAATAGTAACAAGAAACAATACTAGACTGGTTGCACAAGGCTTTAGGCAAATGGAAGGAATAGATTTTGATGAAACTTTCGCACCAGTAGCTAGATTAGAAGCCATACGCATGTTTCTTGCATATGCTGCATACAAAGACTTTAAAGTCTTTCAGATGGATGTCAAGAGTGCTTTTCTTAATGGCATCTTGACAGAGGAAGTGTATGTTGCACAACCTCCTGGCTTCGTTGATCATACAAATCCAGAGTTTGTTTACAAACTGGACAAAGCTCTATATGGGTTGAAACAAGCACCCAGAGCTTGGTATGATACACTCACAAATTTCCTGCTGGAACATCAATTCACAATAGGCACAGTTGATAAGACTATGTTTAAATTTGTTAAGGATGACCATGTCTTACTTGTTCAAATTTACGTTGATGATATTATATTTGGGTCAACTAACCCCAAACTGTGCAAGAAATTTTCCAAGTTGATGCAGGACAAATTAGATATGAGTATGATGGGGGAGCTAACTTTCTCTAGCAGACCAGACATCATGTTTGCTGTCTGTATGTGTGCTAGATTCCAAGCAGAGCCAAAGCAATCACATTATATTGCTGTTAAGAGAATCCTCAAGTATTTAAAGGGTACTTCCAACGTGGGTCTTTGGTATCCCAAAGACTCAGGCTTTAATCTAATTGGGTATAGTGATGCAGATTACGCAGGATTGATCGCAAGAGCACGAGTGGAACATGTCAATTCTTAGGGGATCGACTGATCTCTTGGTTTAGCAAGAAGCAAACGTCAATTGCCACATCAACTGCTGAAGCTGAATATCTTGCTGCTGGAATTTGTTGCGCACAAATCCTATGGATTCAACATCAATTGAAGGATTATGGCATTGATGCTTCTGAAGCTCCTATTCTTTGTGACAACACAAGTGCAATTGCAATCACTCAGAACCATGTGCTGCACTCACGAACCAAACATATCGATATAAGGCATCACTTCATAAGAGACCACGTGCTAAAGAAGGACGTTCGGCTGGAGTATGTGTCAACTGAGCAGCAAGTAGCTGATATTTTCACAAAGCCTCTGCCGGACGCTAAGTTTTCTTATTTTAAAAACTCTTTAGGTCTTCTTGAGTTGCCTTAATCGCTTGTGCACTAACGTATTTGCAGGTTGATTAGCCATCGTTTAAATCAGCAGTTGGTATTTTGTTCAGGGGGAACAATAAACCTACCTGCTGATATAAGCATTTCCTGCGTTTGGAGTATATTAGTCGTAGGGGGAACCAGGTGCTGATTTAATAAGCGTAACGTAGCAGAACATGTTGCTGCTGGACATACTCAGCAGTTGCGTGTATACTGCTGGTGCTTATAAGTTATCAGCACTTGCCACCCTCAGCGCAATATCGAAATCAGCAGTAGTGTTTTTACACTTACTGTATCAGCAGTTGTGACTATTAAACCTTCGGCGCGAAGTTATCTATTTTTGTACTTATTTACCGATTGACTGTTTATCTTCTTTTACCTTGCTTATTTGCTTTCAATCGTATTTCTCTAGCGCATATTTTCCTTTGCAAAGATTTTACAAGCATTCTCTTCGATTACCTACACTTCGAAATGGCTTCATCTTTCTACTCAAATGCTCAGCATGTGGATTTCGAATCGGTTCTCGGCATGGATGACCACGAAATGGTGTCAATGTTTGAAGCTCTTATGGCTTCCGGTCTTAAAGGCTTTCTGGGATGCCCCGCAGTAGTGTATGAAGATGCTTTGGTTGATTTCTTTGAGAACGCATCTGTTCGCAATGGGGTGGTTATCAGTACTATGGGTGGTCAGTTAGTGGAGATCTCGGAGGCATTGTTTGCAGAATCTTTTGAGCTGCCGGTGGATGGTTTTGGGGATTTATTGGAGATTCCAAAGGATGTCATTTTTTATGCAAGGAGCATAGTCTCTCAGTCTGGTGAGCCAATCAGTTTATCAGGAAGGAAGAATCAAATGAAGATGCCCTTTCGCCTTCTTTGTGATATTGTGGCTAAAGCCATTTCTGTTAAGGCTGGATCTTTCAACGCCATCACTGTTGAGAAGTTTTCATTGATAACGGTGGTTGTGTGCGGTGTGAAGATGAACTGGGCTAAGTATTTGTTCAGTATTTTGAAGAAAATGGTGACTGCGGGGTCGAAGCAATCCAAAGGTTTTGCCATTCAAATCAGTATGTTGCTGGCAACCTTTCCTACTTTGGAGTTGGGTGAGTCCTCTGAGTTCCCAGCCTCCAAGATTCTTACCAAGAAGACTGTGCACCGTTTTGTTTCCGTCAATGATCGAGACGGTGCTGATGAAGTGACTGGGGCAGTTAAGCAAAAGGCTGTCTCGAAGAAGAGACCTGCTGCCGATGTTAGTGCAGCAGTGCCTAAGAAAAGGAGGACTATCAAGAAGAAGTCTGTTTCTTCTTTTTCTACCTTGGAGATGGTGGCAGTGGCAGAAGAGGTTGTTCCTCTTCAGCAGGTAGAAGAGCCTTTGGATGTTGAGGAGCCTAGATGCTCATCTGCTGATGCTGTGGATTTGATTATTCAGCAGGTGCTCGATGAAACCCGAGCAGCTGATGCACCTGCTGATACAGCTGAACCAGCAGTTACTGAAGAAAAGAATTGGTTTGATCTTCCTTACGATGATCTCGTTAAGCAATGGGAAGCGGAGCGTCCAGTGGTCACTGCGAGTGACACTGATGAGGACGTAGCAACTGTGGATGTTGCTCCTGCTGATGGGGATCAGCAGGTAGAGGAATTTGTGGCCCCGATCTCTGCTGAAGTTACGCTCAGTGCTGATGAGCAAATGTCGCTGGATGATATTCTCTTGACAATTCCAGTTGATATTCCTTTGCCCTCCACCTGCATGGAAGTTAAGAAGATCAAGATGGGCCAAATGATCAAGATTCCAGGCGTAACTGAGAAGACCTGGTTTCTTAACAGTCTACCTCGTATTCCTGCGGATGACAAAGGCAAAGAAATTTTGGTGGAGAAAGACCCTGTTCAGGGCAATCCTGCTAAGGAGAACTATTCTTTGATTTGTGCAGACATTGAATTGCTTGTGAGTTTGCGCGCACAGGTAATTGATGAGGTTGCTACATTCTTTCATTCTTTCAGCCTGAGGAAATTGGCCTCAATAAATCTAGAGGAGATGTACAAAAAGGAGGAACAAGTTTTATCCTGGGGTGAAACAGAGTCACCTCAGGAAGCTATTCAACGAAAATTTTATATTTTGCTTAAATATAGAATAGTTTTGGTGTGGAAGTTCTTGGAAGCATGGAGGATCAACTTCGCTCCCGGCCAAGGCTCTTCGGCTGTCGATATTCAAGTAATTGAGCTGCTTTCGGATCTATATCTTTCTTTCTTGGAGGAATTGGCGAAGGAAGCACGAGCTCATAATCTTACATGGACGAAGCCCTGCTGCTCTAAAATTTTTGAAGGGAGCCCACGCGATCGAGGCGCTGTCATTGCAAGAACCAACTCTAATACTCGATCGTTGTGTTGGATTAGGACCATGATTTTGGTTAATGGATTGTGGACGGTGGAGCCGTGTGCTGACAAGTGGGTTAAAATCCCCCGGAAGGTTGTGTCTACTGAGGTTCCTCGTCAGCGGCAGTACGATGACACTCTACCTTCAATGAGTGTATTTTTCAAGCTGTTGAGGAAGCGGTGGGCTGATGTATGTGTGGAGGTTGTTGAGTTTTGTGCCTCTCCGAGACTTATTCCGATTGGTTCTACACAGTTTTGCAGATCTTTACAGTTGGCTGAACCAGTTTCCAGTTTTGCTCCCAGCCGTTCTTCAGTTTTTGCTCTAAGAGTATCTCAGTTTTGCTCAGTATTCATTGATTTGAGTTTATTCAATTGGTTGCCAAGTACAGACATTTCAGAGTTTCTTTCCTCTATTGCTCTGGATAGGACAATTTTGCGCAGTGTACAGAGATCTCAGGATTCTTTTGCAGTTGCTCCCAGTGTACAGCTATGTTTGGAGCAGCATCAGTCTTCTTCGTCGGCTTCTGATAGTTCTTCTTCACTACATTTTGATCAAACAGATGTCGATGCGACAGCGTCTTCTCAACCTGCTACGCATGAATTGTGGCTTATGACTCGGTTTTTTTTATGATGGGCTAGTATTGACAAAAACATGGCAACCTTCTCTTGAACAGAGACATATCTAGACTCAACTAGTCCTCCTAAATTACTTAAAATGTAGCACAATCTTCCGAATGAATTGCGATTCATACGCAAGTTCACAACACGTTGACCATCTCCTGCTTCAATAATTCTATACATATGACTCAGTTGGGCACTAATTCTGCGGGTCATAGTGTACGATGCAGTTGCTGTACGAGGGAGACGACGTGTCTTCGAAATACTTCCCATACGTTGTCGTATTAAAAGCAATACCAACAAAAAATTTCGACACAACATTTGATGTACGAGCACAAGAAGAAGAATGTTTTTATGTTTACTATCCATATTGTGTGCACAATTGGAAAACAACAACAAAATAAGATTCAGTATGTTAATATCATTAAAATGGAATTATTTCATATGGACAACTAATATCACATAGGAGATACTATAGGCAGTTGTTGAAATTAAAGGGCCCGTTCAATTCATAAACTATTTTCGAAACAGTAAAACCAAAGTATGTTTTTTCTGGCCATACAACTCATTTGAAAAACGTACACAAATATTTTGCAGCTCATAACAACTCAATCCAAATTAATTGTTTAAGTTCAATAGCAAAGTATAGGAACACGTACGGTAGCATATAAAACAGGTAGCAAAAAGGTTGGGTCCAACCTCAAAACACCCAAATCTACAAAAAATTAATTCTGGAGTTGGGAAGCAGCAAAAAAATAAAAAACATTTTCGTTGGAGTACTATGATGCATTCTGTTGAAACAAGAAAAATGAAGAACATCGACTAACAGAACCACAATACAAGCTGAACAGAGTTGTTCACGGGTTTAATGATTTATTACTGCTCCAGCATACACGCACAACAACAGGTGTTTCAGAACAAATGATTCCCAAGGGAGATAGAACACATGGGTAACAGAAAAATTTTCAGTCGGAACATACCTGAGGCGCCCAGAGCTGTGCTTCTCCTTCCCGATTCTGCACGAGCTGTAGGATGAGTTTAGGCGAACACCTTTTGGAAGTAATAGATCTGGGTTTGTTAGGGTTAACGTGGGTAAAATTGTCAACTGTCTACATTTCCTTCAAATAAGTATATAAGGGACTAACTATACCACGTATTTGGAAGAGACAATTGATCACGGGTATGAAAGCTGGAATACTTACCAATCACGGGCCGGAGGTATCGCATAAAGTGTGCTAAAAACGAGTCAAACGTTGGATTACTTATCAGTCCAACGCTAATCCTACATATCGAAACATAGCCTTATAGTATAGACACCCAAAAACAAACATAGTAAACATAGTAGTGCTAATTAACATTAATACGTTTATCTTTAGGATAATTTTCAAAATTGCATTGATCAAACGTTTATATCAGATTATGACTTTATTTTACTTATTTTTGCCAAATGACTTTCTAACACGTGAAAAGTAAAACACAAGAATCGACACATAATGCTAAGTAACCTAACCTTTCGATATATCTATTTCTAAATAACGACATCACTATCACCTCACTAAATATATTACTAGCTCTCATCCTAGGAACAAATTACTCGTAAATTATTTTTTAAATAAAGTAGACAAAAATTTCACAAAGAAGATAGATAGATTTATATAAAAATGATCTAAAAATATTACGAAATAAACTATACCGACTGAACAATTATGATTGATCATCACAATATTTTCAATGCACATTATTCGTGTTCTAACTATTAACTTTATTTCAAAACTAACTATTTATGAAAAATTAACTATACAATCAATCAGTTAGTGTAGATGTTGATCTCCGGTTAGAATTATTTGTCAGTTTTAGTCACGAGTAGTGTAGTATTCGTTCCATTTATTTCATCGTTTTATTATAATACATATTTTTATATTTATTATTATTGTTTTTCTATTCTATTTAGCTATTTAATAAAATTTAGATTTCAAACAATATGTAAATATTTATAAAATATATGGAAGACCAGGGCTCCATTTAGATATTTTTTTTACAAACGTTCTATAAAAGTGTTTTTTTTTTTAAATTACAAAATGTCTAAAAATATTTTTAAGGATAAGTATACGTTTGGACAACTATTTTACAAAAATAGTTAATAAATAATATTAAAAGAATATTTGAATAATTAATTTATTTATAAAAAAATTAATTAATCCTTTAAATAAATTCTACCAATATTTATATTCACAAGACACCTCAGCGTGTTTTTGCTAAGAAGTGTAAACGACAGCGTTTTGATAATTTGGAACGACGTCGTGGAGTGCACAGTTTCGAATCAGCAGATGAAGTAATCAGCAGAAGCTTTCTTGAAAAGATCAGTAGTTGGTTAAGTCTATTTGTTGAAGATTGCAACGACAGCGTTTGATTAAGTTGCAACGACAGCGTTTGGTTAAGTTGGAACGACAGCGTTTTGTTTGATTCAGCAGAAGCGTTCTTTAGAGATTTCAGCAGATAGCTACATATTGTTAACCAGCAGATGCTTTACAAAGATAGCAAAACGGCGTCACTTAAATAAGTTGACACGAAATCGTTTTATTGCTAAAGGAATCAGCAGATGGAAAAACGCATATGCATATCAGCAGATGAATTCTTCCAGGCGTTTTTCCAGTCGAAGTTCTTGACAACGACGATGGATGTAAGTGCTGGTTATCAAAGTAATTTCAGGCGCAAGCTAAAGTGATTCAAATACGATCGTTTACTCATAAGGAACAGATTTGTTGGATCGTACAGTTGCCTGGAATTGAGGAGACAAGATAGGTACTATTTTGGGTAAATAGTACAGTGTACAGAGGCCGTTTCTCCATGCTTGCACAGATATGGAAAGAAGACAAATTGGCTCTGTGGTTGAGCAATTTACCTTACAGTGGAGCAGGAATTACGGTGTACGATTTTGGCAGTAATTCAAACGGGATTCATTTCCTTTGAAGAATTTAATATGACCGTTGCAGTCGAAGCCTATAAATATCAGCAGCGGTGTTGAAGAAGAAACACTTCGCTTATTATCTATTGCTGTAACGCTGCCAAAATATCTACAGAGCTTTCACTTCGTTGATATTCAAAAAGCTCAAGACTCGAAGAACTTATTCGTTTTGATCTTCATTAGAAAAACATTCGAGTCAATCTTCTGGTTGTTCATTGTTGAAACCAGAAGATATTTACAGTCTCTAGATTCGTGTTCTCATTGATATATTTGATAGAGTCTGTAAACGAACTGTCTTTTCAAGAAGTTCGTAAAACGTTCAAAATCTTGTAAACCAGCAGCGAAGTCTGCGTGAAGTGATTGTAAAGCGCTAGGAGTTCTCGTAGCTGCGGGTTACGGGATCGGGTGATTGTAGAAAGGCTACTCTCATCAAAGTCTTTTAGTGCTACCTTCCGAGGAGGAAGAAGGGGAGACGTAGGATATTGATATCCGAACTTCCAGAAACAAACTCTTGACTCAACCTTTTACTTACGCATTTATTTACTGTTGAGCATTGTTCTTTGTTCACAAACCAATCAGCCTATTTCCGCACATTTATTGTTGGCTGAGAAGTTTGCATAAAACTGAGATCCAAACGTTTTTAAAAAGAGTTTTGAAATAGAAAAATCGAAGGAGTTCATTCAACCCCCCCTTCTGAACTCCTATTTGCTTTGTGATCCTATTTCTGGGACCATCAAGTGGTATCAGAGCAGGAAATCTCAGTTATTGAAAAATTATCTTTGTGTTTTACTTCATATCAATATGTCTACCTCACAACACAAGATTTCTTTGTTCTCCAGAGACGAATATGATGACTGGAAGATTCGCATGCAGGCGCATCTTGCTGCAATGGATGATGAAATGTGGAATGTCATCACTGATGGGCCTTTGAAGATTATGAAGCCAAATCTGGTGTTCTCTGTATCAAATGGCGAGGCTCAGTTCCTTGAAAAAGCAAGACATGAGTACACAAACGATGACAAGAAGAAGGCAAACTTGGACAACGTGGCCAGGGACATTCTTTACAAAACGCTGGACAAAGACAAAAATATGTTCAGCAAAATCAAGACCTGTGCCACAGCGAAGGAAATCTGGGAAAAGCTTGTCCAAATCTGTGAAGGCAGCGATGAAACGAAAGAGAACAAGCTGACAGTGGCTCAGCAAAAATATGAAGCAATAAAGATGAAAGACGGTGAAACCATGACTGAATTCGACGAGCGCTTCAGTGCTATCATCATCGAGTTGAATAGCTTGGGAAAAGAATATAGCAACCGGGAGTTGGTGCTAAAAGTGATGAGAGCCCTACCCAGAGAGTGGGACGTGAAAACCATGGCCATGAGGGAATCGAAGGACCTCAACAAGATGGAGCTCCATGATTTATTTGCAAATCTAAAGGCCTATGAGTTTGAGCTCGAAACCAGATCAGAAGCGCCATCAACCTCCCAGCCAACTAAAGCCCTTGCTGCCGCTACTGCTGAACCATGCTCTCCCAGCACGAGCAAATCAACCTGAACTCCTATTTGCTTAGTGATCCTATTTCTGGGACCATCAATATTTTTCAATATATTTTTGAAATCTTATCTAAATATATATAACTCTTAAAATTATTATTTTTTAACTCTTGAAATTACTATTTTTTAAAAAAACTTGTCAAAGGACAGTCGGACATTACAAGTAAATTAAATTAGAAAAAGTTAGTGAGCTATAGTCTATACAAATGACGTGGTGAGATCTAGATCGCCCGCCAGCGTGAGCGAACCATATCAACGGTAATAATTCTCTAAGGCTGCGTTTGGTAGGTATGATGTGATTGATAACGAATGATTAGTTTGAATGATTATTTTAAGATAAAGTGGGATAGATAATTTATCTTATTTAGGTGATTTTATTTGGTTCGGTTTTTAATATAGGGATTACAAAATTACTTAGCTACAAATTTACCTAAATGTCCTTCGCATCATAAATGGGAGATACTGAATACTACTGCCTAAAATCTTGTACAAATTCCAGCAAAAAGAAACAAACATTGAGGCAGCCAGAAGAATAAACATTGAGCCAGAAGAAAACCCAGCTACATGTGGAAGTTTTGAAACCTCAATATCATAAGTTACCGTTTCTTCCACATCTTATGCAACAATTGATACCTCAAACACGTTGTCAACCGGCACAACCCTAAGTTTAGCTGATTTTTTGACCAGAAATGAATTACCGCCCCATTCTCCTACATATGTCATCTACTTTTCTCAGATCTTCAAGCTCCTCACCATCAAAGAACAATCCCTGATTTTTTAGATCAAAAAAACCTTTCTCCCTCTCAGCAATCTTCTGTTTCACATAGTCCACATTCCTTTTCCTTGGAATGTGGAATTCATACTCCTTGCCGGAAACAGTCCGAACAGTAATGGCTTGGAGGTCAGAGAGCCGTAGGACCAAATGTAATACATTCCCATCAGTTACACCATAGTCGCCAACCCGACAGTTGCTCCGTGCTAATTCTTTCCCATCAAAGACAAGTCTCTGCTTCTTTGCAAAGAACCCTTTGCATTTCTGAATTCTAAGTTTCACAGAAGCAATGGAATCCGATTCCAAAACTCGATTGGGAAGCACGGAACCACCAACAGTTAGGTAAATTAAGATGGAATCATTCAACCATGGGCCGTCCTGAGTCGACACCCATCTCAAGAAGCAAGAATAATCTTCATGAAGGGGACTGAGTGCAACACTGGCAATAGACATTGCAACCTAAGAAGATCAAACCCTTCTACCTGTAACACCAAATGTTCATGCTTCAGAATTTTCACATCCAATCAAAATATCACCATAATATAATATCATAAAGAAAATCAATTAGCCACAAAAAAAGCCACTCGCTGCGTTCTTGAATTTACAAAAGGTAAAAAAGAAAAAACTGTTAATGCCCCATAACCAAAGACTAAATTTGATTCATTACAGTGACACTATCCACTAAAGAATCAAACACAACGTGCAAAAAATAAAAAATGCTTCAAAATACATAAAAACGAAAATGTGATCGATCATTAGAATAATATAGCAGAAGTCGAATCCCAATCTGCGAAATTAAATCTTTCAATGCAAACGCTCATAACAAGGCTCGATCTACACTTTTCCACCCAATTTAAGTCCAAGAAAATGTCACATTACACAATCACATTGTTCTTCACCAAGAAATCGCCACTAAACATAAAGCACTCCAGAAAAACAAAACCACGATTCCCTCAACCAGAAGCGAAAAGTTCCAAGCCAAGATTCAATCCCATTATATGAACTAAAATTCAAAATAACAAAGAATGACGCCGATTACCGTTCTTCTCCTGCCCGATTTGTGCAAGGCCGATAACCTTTCCTCTCCAACCCGACTTCGTAAGATATGAAGGAACCGAGAAGGCCAGGAATCTGATGTGCATAGATCTGTGTAGATAACGGGGGTAAATTTGGTACAATTCTCAATCTTACTCAACTCAACAGCGGAGGATTACTAATACCACACGAATCGAAAGGATTATAATTTAGGCAAATCACGGTTGAACAGTTCCCAATCACGAGAAGGAGGATTACACTAATTTTGCAATCCTCCAACCAAACGATGGACTATTTCACAATCAAATCCCTATCACTCCTACCAGGCCTAATTCTCTAACGCGATGTCATATAGTCAATTCTTCAAGGGCAACCCCGTTATATTCTGTAATAGAGGGGGTACTTTGGACAATACAAAGACAGGCAATAACATACCCAGCTCTTTCAGAAAGAGGAAGGTATTAATCTCTTCGCGTTGGTCCGAGGCAGCTCTCATTCGTCTTTCCTCAAGTTCTCTCTACAGCACTTCGCCTGATCTGCCATTTGTGGTGAGGAAGAATCTGAATTGCGTCCGAATTTCTCGATTGATTGTCGTTTATTCGCGGCCGGATGTGATTTACGTTTGTGTTCTGTTGATTTGCTTTTTTAGATTTGTGGTGTGAATATGTGGAATTTTGGTGTTGTTTCTTCTGATGCGGAGGTATTGATGGAAATGCTCTCTTCAGACATCTCGATTCACCTTATCAGAATTTCGTCTTTTGAATTACTGTGAAAAGATGTCAATATGCCTACCTTTCCACATTTTATTTTTGCTGCCCTGATTCGTTAATGAGATTTGCATATCTATCTGTGATTTACGTTTGCGTGCGAATTTCTTGAATTAAATTTCTTTTGTTTACAAAGGTTTCACGATATCGAGAAGTTTAAGTGAAAAGTGGGAACAGGAAAAGACTCTCGTATGAGCCCACCCCGAAGCTTCATTGGGGCAAAACCAATTTCTCAGCATCTTCAGGTAGATTATAAGTTTTAAATTACCAACAAATGAATACATGATTATGTATTTTTTATGAATTATTTGTAATATTTTAAATTTTGGTTTTTAACATTCTGTTACTAGAAGTCTTAACAAAACATTCTGTTACTAGTATATTAAGAAAATATGTTACTTACGCATATACACAATTATTGGTACAATATAATAAATCAATTGAATTTTAGAAATTTCTTGAAAGTCCAAGTTTATAATATTTCCTTTTTTTTAAGAGAGTTTATCATATTTCTAAATTTTTGGTTTTGAATAAATTGAAATTTTTTGTGTTGGACTATTATTTGGTCTTTAAAACCATTAAAGCCAACTTTAAACCCGACTTCAAAGCCCAATAAACTTTTTAACAATGAATTTCCATTAGCACCCCTCTACTTTTTTTTCCAGGGTACTAGTGAATTAGGGCTTTTTTCTAATCATCTGCAAGAATATTCCGTTCTCCGGTGGTGGCATCGATCGGGCGCTTTCGGTTTGAATTTCTTGCTAAAGCTGATTAATATTTGTAGATGCGCACTAAAATTTCCTACAATTTTCTTTATTTTTACATTTTTGACAGAAGCATAAAGATGGATAGAGAGAAGATGGAGGAACTGAAGATCCAATTTCATCGGTTGTTGAATCAAACCCATGAATTTGTCCATAAAGTTCCGCCAACTCAGTTGTACGCTGCAATTGGAGCAATCTTACTCACTACTCTGTTGTTGATAATCAGTAAGCCTGCCCCGTCTCAATGTCCTAACGAAAACCTAGTTTTTTCGCAACCTTGTGCAAAGTTTGAGTTTTTTGAAAATCTTTCGTGTACGTTACTAATGATGCTTTGTGTTTGGGTGGGGAGGTTGGCTGCTTAGTGATTTGTAAGACTTTCTGTATACGCTCTTTAGCCATTAATTGCAGTGTTCTATCTCAGTTGAGGTGTGTTTATAATGATCTTATTACTGGCGGCGGAGAGTACTGCTTGTGTTATCAAGATTAGCTTACCGTTTCTTCTTTTTGATTTTTTGTCACTTTGTAGTTCAAAGAAAAGAAAAAATGATATTAACTATTTTCTGTCGAACTGCATCTAGTCACGTGAGCCATATTTTACATCAGTATTGCTCACAAAAATGACTGTCGTTTTTGGCTTCGTTTTTTATACACTACTTCTATCTCTGTTGGCCCACCGCATGAGGTTTAATGTGATTTGCTTAACTTGTATTGTAATTTCTAGTTCGTCTGTTCAAGCATAGATCATCTAACACTATTGTACTAGCCGGGCTTAGTGGAAGTGGCAAAACTGTTCTCTATTATCAGGTAACAGCATAAAATTTTGTTTTGGCAGTACTCTCAAATATTTTTGGTGAAGTCCTTTTATGGAATTTATTTCTTTTATTGGGTATTTGATTGTATTTTTTGTTGCTTCCATAGCTCCGAGATGGATCCTCCCATCAGGGTACTGTGACTTCAATGGAACCAAATGAAGGAACTTTTGTTCTACACTCTGAGGTGACTAAGGTAATGCTGTTGAGGAGTTTGTATATATAGTTAAGTTTTTAATCTTATTATGACATAATGTAATTCTAATTTTCTGTGAGCCTACTGTTTGGATCATTAATTTGTAGCATGAAATTGTGGTCTTATGTTTTTCTGAAACAAGTAACTGAGAAATATAACCCCTCTGAACCTTATTTTGGCTGCTTCACAGAAAGGAAAAGTAAAGCCTGTTCACATTGTTGATGTTCCTGGCCACTCACGGCTCCGACCCAAATTGGATGAGTTCTTGCCTCAGGCAGCTGGTGTAGTATTTGTGGTGGATTCTGTCGATTTCTTGCCAAATATCCGTGCTGCTTCAGAGTATGCAACAGTTAGAGTTTTTGTTTACACATGCACATACACCTCTTGGGTTTGAATCGCCTAAAGGATTTAATCTTAGCATCTAAAGTTATTATCTGTTTATGGTAAAGGTACATATATGAAATTTTGACCAAGACAGCTGTTGTCAAGAAAAAGACTCCATTACTACTACTGTGCAACAAGGTTGATAAAGTTACTGCCCACACAAAGGATTTCATCAGAAAACAGCTGGAGAAGGAAATGTATGATTCTTTGGCACCACTATGCCTTCAGTCACTACGATTTTACACATTACGTTCAATGGTGTTTTTCTTGTATAGAAGATGGCTTTATACATTTTCTCGATAAAATGGAATTGGAGGAGAGAGGTGGTGAATCATATAGAGATGCAAATGTTTGATCAAGCCTAACTAGATAGTCGATAGTGAAAAGAGGAAAAGTCCTCCAGGACTAGAAACTTTTTAGTATATACATATTATCATCATCAGCTACTAGCTAATAAGTTGGGCTGGCAAACAGAGGTTACTAGCTAATCTCTATTATACCCTGGTATAGTGAACTAACAATAAATTTACTTGTTGTTTCTTTGTTAATTCAGTGACAAGCTTCGTGCATCAAGAACTGCGCTATCTTCGGCCGATATTACTAGTGAAAATTCCCTTGGAGTATCTGGAGAAACCTTCACATTCTCTCAGTGTGTCAACAAAGTCACGGTTTCTGAAGCATCTGGTTTAACAGGTGATGTCGCCCAACTAGAGCAATTTATCAGGGAACACGTAAAGCATAAATGATAACTCGGATGGACACCGGAAGGTATGATTTGCTTTGTGAGGAACTGCCTGTGCCCTGAAAAAACAGGGAAATGAGGATTCTTCCCCCAAGATGTGTCTTAACATTTTGTTAGCTTATCACTAGTTTGGTCAGTACATTTGGTCAATTATCATTGAATACTAGTTGAATTGTTTTTACCATCTTCATTTTTCTGCGGCATTAGTGTTGCAACTTCTCCTGAGAATTAAGCATCTGATCAACCGCTACTACCTTCAGGAAAAGCTGCCATCTTCGAGAGGCAATGTTTGAATTGGTCATTGGACTACTTGAATCTAATGTAATTTACAAAATGGGTTCTGTCGATTTATATACTTCTAATTTGTTCTTTCCATCATTCTTCTGTATATGATTGCAATTATTACATATTTTTTGACATCTAGGCTCTCGAGTTGTTATAAACAACTTAATTAAGCTAGAATTGATAAAGCAGTAATTAATGGTGTGCCCAAACCAAACACTTGTTACGATGATGGAGCCATATCCAGTTAAATGTGGCAATTGTTACGACCGGATAAAAAGATTAACTATTTTGTGAAAACTTTTCAATTTTAGATTGATGTTGCATTAATTTGTGGACTTTTTTAGGAAATTATGTCTCGTGTCATTTCTGGTCTGTGTAATGGAAGGTTCTGGTCTTAGGCCAATATTGAGTTTGAGTCCCGTGGATATAGGCAGTTTTTTTATTATTTTTCTAATGAGTTTGATTAAGTTGGATTCCAAATTAATCTGGATCGATATTTACTAGAACCTGGATGGGTAAAAAGGAGACCCAACTTAATCAAACTCAATTAGAAAAATAAATAAAAAAACTAGCCTATATCCACGGGAATCGATATTTACTAGAACCAGGATGGGTAAAAAGAGACCCAATTTTCCAAAATTCTCGAATTCAGGAATATTGAACTGCTGATACTTTATCAAAGATGGATTCTTTGTAAAATACTGCTTATTAGAACAAGTATGATATAAAATAACAGTATACTATGACGAGGAACTGAAAATAGCTGCTTTTTAGTTGAGAAGATATCTGAGATCCTGACCATGAAAACAAATGGCTTTGATGCGATGATAAGGATCCCGTTTTTAAATTTTTGTTTTTAAATAACCCCAATTGCATTGTATGTTTTCTTGGCATAACAGGTATCTGCATGCATGCACGTGGGATCATTAACACATCCTGCGGTAAAACTGTTGACTACTACTTTAAGTACAGAACAGAAATAAGATGGCAAAAGCAGCTAGACCAAGTAAAAAGAATTCAAAAATATCACAAAAAATGAGAGGATCAATTAACTATAGTTTCCCCTTACATAACAAAAATACAAAATCAAGATGCCCATTTTTCTCTGTTCAAGCTAGCAGTGGGTATTAAGTCCCCTCCACACTTTCACTTTCAAGAAAGAAAACGAAAGTCTGATTTACAGGTGAGCAACTTTAAATATTAAGAAAACTACACGTTCTAATAATAGGTTCAAGCCATTTATATCATCCCTTGAATCTTGTGCTATATATATGTGTGTGTGTGTGTGTGAGATTTTACTTCTAGTGATTTTTATGCATAATGTTATATGATTATCTCAAAATTCAAAAGAAAATATATATAGGGTCCACTAGGTTTTAATCTGAATATCGAATATAATAAATATATCGGAGTAACGCAGAGAGCAAACGCTGTATATGTGTGTGCATATATGCATGCATGTGTTACTTTGACTAGAGTTTTTATAAAAATTGTTAATAATATCATGAAATGTGGAGCTCATTGCCTCATTAATTTACATCCTGATGTAGTCTAGAACAAGTCAAATACATATATACATGTCATATTGGGACGTTGGTGGGGAGGATCGTTGGGGGAGAATAACAAATATATATATATATATATATATAGCAAACGCTGTATATGTGTGTGCATATATGCATGCATGTGTTACTTTGACTAGAGTTTTTATAAAAATTGTTAATAATATCATGAAATGTGGAGCTCATTGCCTCATTAATTTACATCCTGATGTAGTCTAGAACAAGTCAAATACATATATACATGTCATATTGGGACGTTGGTGGGGAGGATCGTTGGGGGAGAATAACAAATATATATAT
>KV012816.1:19717-61928 GCA_001598015.1 Dorcoceras hygrometricum
GTAGGGAAAACTACTTCCTAGCAGTTGCATGCTATTCTTTTTATTAATGATATTTTGTATAGAAAGAACTTCGAAAATTATTCCCTTAATCATTTCATCTAAATTGGAGTTGGGATATATATCATTTGAGTCCAAATTAGTTTCCCACGACGATATTGTTTAATATATAGAAAAAAACATATTTCAAATTTACCCTCGTTTCATTTTCTTCTAAACTGATCTTAAATTTCAAAATACATGTTAAATTACTTTTGTCAGTAAAATAAGGCATTCATAATAATAAAGAAAGAATAAATATAAAGAGATTAAAAAAATTACTCAATGTTATTTGGAAGAATCATTATTTTCATAATAGAGTCATCAATATTCTTGAGTTAAAAAAGCTAAACGCAACATATAATTTATTAGAGGGAAATTATTTAATACATTTTATCATGTTACTTTCATAGTATTTACTCCACTATTTGAATTCCAATAATGATTAAATTTATATTGCAATAAAAAAAGTTCATAGTATTTACTCCACTTCGAGTCATATTATTTATGAATAAATTTACCATTTCAATAAACATTTCAGGTTCATATTTGCTTTTGGAAGTTGATTTCACTGAGGGAATTTAAGACAATTCATCCATTGATGTAATTAATTATCTTATTTATCCTCTTGACGAGATCGGCTGTGGCAATGACTTCTGAGGAAATTTAATTCGTAGCATAAGAACTGACAGAACTTATTGTAGTTGTTGAATAATTGAATGCTGGTTGCCCCAATAATTATTATTCATACAAAATGTTTGTACTATAAATTAGAATTTCAAATTTTAATATATATTGTACGTATTATATATATGTATGTATGATTACCAAAAATCTTAAGAAGAGATGTCTAGAGATGAAGATAACATTTACATAAATGTTTACTAAAATTAGTTGGAAGGATAATTCAGCAAAAGAAGATATTAATTCTCTGAAATAGTATGTGGATAGGTATGTGATGGAAGAAAAAAGAGCTTTAATTTGCAAAGAGAAACATAGCAATTTTCCAAAGCTATCAAATTTCATAGAATCATATAATATAAGAATGGAATATTTTACATGGAGGGTAGTATACGATTGCATAACTTAAAAATAAAAAAGAAACAAAAAAAAAGCCTAGCTGGGATCATTACCAAGTATATTCTTGCAATGGAGACTTGACATTCTTGTTGATCAATTTTTCTTCTAGCCTATCGCCACTGGCTCGATCTTCTCGTAAATCTTGGTGCCCTTTGAACATACCCATCTATACATTAAAGAGAAAAAAAAATGTCGAAAATCGAATTTGTGTACCTTCTAAGGAGCGAGCTAGACGATGATATGGTACAAATTCTTTACTACTTTAATTTGTGACATAAGATCATCAGAAAGTAAACAAGAATACTAAGTATGTATATTTTTTTAATGATCAAGAATCTCACCACGAATACTTACTTGTATATGTCCTTGGAGATAAAGATCGATAATATGATTGAAAGAAGTCCTTGTTCTCTTTCAGAAGCTCCTTCCACACTGCATCAATATATTTAACAAATATTCCTTCTGTGATCAACTTCGAATGATAAATATAAAGACAAAAAATGACTTTTATGATGAAATATCGAATATATATATCAAACTTAATTAAGGTTGAGGTACTCTCTCATAAAATAACTTACGTGTACTATCTCCATGTTCGATAATATTGTCATCTTTGTAGAGCATAATCACAGAAGATTCAATAAAAAAAATCATGAAGATACATCGATATATATATAAATATAGACAAAGCATATATATACATACCGGTGATGGTTACGAGGGGTCGAATTTTAGCATGCTCGGCCAAGGCCTTGACACACTGGTCTCTGTCCATTTGAAGAAGCAAGCACCTCTCGATCAGATTTTGTACCTGAAAAATGATCAAACAGATGTTGATAATAACAAACTATATCAAAATAAAGGGATCAAATGAATTATTATTACCATTCTAATGTAGGTATGAGGGTGGCAATGCAAGCATGGGAAATGGGTCATTTTGTTATCATTCATGCTTTGAAGAATATGGACAAGATCAAGTGTTTATGTGATGAAAGATTGGTGATTATAAAGAAAGGAAATGGGACAAACAAATGGAGATCAGGAGTTGAAATGCTTTATGAGGGAAAGAACAAGATATTTGAAGGAAACCCCCACCCCCCACCCCCCACCCCCCTCTTTCTTATAAATATATTTGTGAAAGAATTTGGTACCATGTTGATCATGTTCTTGTACAATGGGGTGGGGTGGGGTGAGGGGAATTGTTATCCACAATATCTGAGCGAAGGGCCAAAAAGGATAGAGTAATCCAAACAAGAGATTCACATCATCCCATATAAGATAAGAGTACTACACATGCATGCATTTGATCTGTACTCGAGAAGTAAGTGAGGGTCGCATATTAAATCAGCTTCTTTTCAGGCCAATCCCTATTGGTAAGTAGAGGTGGTAGCTAGCCCCATTCAATTTTTAAAAAAAAATTATTTATATAAGATTTTGTTAATTCTTTTCTATTTAAAAAAATATATTTACAAAAAGATTCACACAATACACATACATAAATACATTTATATATATATATATATATATATATATATGGAGTTTTTTATTTATACTCCATATATTGTTGCCACACCCCCATTTTTTGTAACTATTACTAGTAATAACAATTCTCATATATAATGACTAGAATTTTGGATCTTTGTGTGTTATTTTCCTGTTTTTTAAGGATTAATAAATCTTCATTTGAAGAAACCCTAATTTGTAATAACAACATTCTAGCGATTTCGTGGTCCTATATATTCTTCAATTGATATGAATGCATAATGCTGCCATTGGTCCCCAATAGGGTATGTTTTCGTCAAGTCTTTGTTGCGTGACTATTTTTATTTTTATGTTAATGAGTTATATTTTTGTCAACTCAATTAAAAATGAACCAAAGAGAGGACATTACTCTCATGGATTGTAGTTATTACCAACGAGAAAAACGGTACCTGTACTACGTGTAAATATGAATTAAAATTGTAAAGAATATACTCAGATATTTGTTTAGTTTGAACTCACTGCTTCTACGTCTCCACTTCTTCCTAATTTGGAAGGTTCTATGAAGACTTTGATTCATACAACGGCTTGTAAAAATCCACATCACCTGAGACTTATCGCATTGCTCATACTAAGACTCTAGACTCCATAGTGCACATGTTTAATATCTCTACGTCAACACTACAAAATTAAGTTTGACCTTTGTGTGAAGACAACATTCATCTCATTTGATTCACTTAATAATCTATTTCAGCTCATCTCTCATACATGTGAGTGAATGTGTGTGTGAGGACTATTCTGTCATAATGCATACTCATATGTATCCTCGCACACTATTGTCTACCTAACGATCTTCAATACGTTTCGACGATATCTCGGAGTCTCTCGTTCTTCATCCTTATCATTTTCATTCACTTCACTTTTCTTGTATTTATGACATATGTTCTGATATGAACGTTTGACACAAGTTTATAGTCGTTGCAAAATGATTCTATAAAGTTCTACTCTTTGTCTGTCATCATTTCTGTGTATTGGTACTGATGAGGTTATTCTAATCTTTAACTGCTCTGAACTGATCTTTTGTCGTACTGAGTGAATCAGTTTGAACTCGTTTCTTTTCTATCTTGAGTTGTTATTTTTCAAACTTATTTGTCCTTTTGAACTGGTGGTCTCTTCTGATCTGATTCGAACTTCGTTCTGATCATATTTGTTCTCATCTGATCTTCCCTGATCTGATTTGTATATTTCTCTGAGCTGACCTGTTCTGCTCGTCTTAACTGAATTGCTCTGATCTGATATGAGTCTCTAATCTATTCTAAACCGTTCTTCTCAATTGAGATCAACTATTCACTTGTACTGTCCACCTGATCTTAGCTTAATCATGTTCTGTTCTATTTCCAGCTTGATCTGCGTACTCAAGTAAACTCATTAGAAACATAACAATAAGTTTTATATTCATTAAAATTATTGTTGATCTAGTTCCAAATCCAACAAGATTTTTTTTTTGGCAATTGATATAATATAATGTAACAAAACTACATATTCTGGATAACTTTCTATTTTTTATTATGTGCTTAATTTAATCTCATTTATTTTTTAATTTTTCAGAGTTATGGGTTCATGTATTATATTTTATTTTATTAATATTAAATAATATTCAATCCTATTATATGAAAAATATGAATGAATTTGTGATCTCCCGGGCTATCATCCCAGTAACTAGGGATGGCAATGGGGCGGGGCGGGGCCGGTTTTGCCAATACCATCCCCCTCCCCGAATGATTCGGGATCCCCATCCCCATCCCCGCGGGGATCGGTTCGGGGACGGGGATCCCCATCCCCGCCTCTAATATTAAATAGGTTTGAAAATTTTTAGTCATTTAAATATGTAAGAAATAAATAGTAATGTGATTTCTATTGAACAATAAAAGTAATATTAAATAATAATAGTAATATTATTTTTATTATATATATATACACACACAATATCGGGGCGGATTCGGGGGATTCGGGGATGGGGGTGTTATTACCATCCCCATCCCCATTTGATTCGGGGATAGAAAAAATTCCCCATACCAGTCCCCGTTCGGGGTTTTCCCCGCGGGGCCCCAAAACCGCGGGGAAATTGCCCTCCCCAACCAGTAACATTGCCCTCCCTGCGCCTCGAAATATGAATAACGTAGAAGTAGTAAAAAGAACGAAGAGAGAGAAGTTCGTATTAAAGTGAATCAGAGGTGCCAAAACAATTGGGCCTTGATGGGCTACAACCCAATCCTTATTTTCCATGGGTTATTGACCCATTTAAAATATTTTGAGAAATCCGAAAACATATGGCCCAATTATCTCGCACAAATTTACCCGCAAATCTGCTAAAAATTCAGCTGCATTTTTGCTAATTATTAAACTATACATTACTAAATTCCTTTTAAACATTTCATTGCTATATATCTATATTTTTAAATAATCATATTTTTTTATCATTTTGATTAAGGTAATTATTAATTTGAAAAATACAAAAATTACTGTGTCGACAAAATTACTGTATAGCACATAATACGTGCTACTTTAATATTTAACGTACATAGTAATCGGATTTTCAACTGTGCATGAGGTTGCCATGAGTCATCTAACCATAGTTTAACCGATAGTAGGTCCATATGATATATACATATGGGCTAGATTAAGAGGACTTATAATTAGTCATTAAAGCATCATCTACAAAATAATAATAAAGTATAAATCAGGGGGTTTTTTTGAAAAAACAATATAAATTAAAAAATCATTTGTAAAAGTAGTGTAACATGTAGGGCTTTGCAAAATTTATGGCAATCCGACAAAATTTTGTTTATTGTTATTTTTTATTATTCTGAATCCGTAGTTTTTTTTTTATATTTCCGAATCCGTGTTTACAAATCATGAATTCCGAATCCGTGGTTTCAAAACAAGTCACGCCCTTCGAAAGAGTGCGATAACTTGCGGGACTTGCTATTATTATTTTCTTAAAAAAGTTGGTGTGGATCAGCTTTGCCGCAAGCTGAATTGGTGAGGCGGTTCGGGTGCGAACTGAGATGTTCATGTGTCACTGAGCTGATCCGAGGAGTTCTAAGATGATCTGTGCAGGACGTGAGACCTTGTTATCATATTAGAATAAATCAGCTTAGGCGGGATCGTCGTGCGTGAGCTGATCTCGGAGCATGCTGATCTGTTGTGACGCGTGCTGATTATAGTATAGCATGTTGATGCGGAATAAGCATAGAGAGTTGTTTGGTACGGTGCTGAGCTGGATCGATGTTGTGTTGACCAGATCGAGTTATGTTGTTTGAGCTGTGAGCTGATCGGGTTGTGTGCTGATCAAGCTATGCTGATCGTATGGTCCTGAGCTGATCTAGTAATGCTATACCGTATGGCGTTATGCTGAGCGGATATGCTAGTTCCGTGCTGATCGTGTGTGATGTGATCTGAGACGTACTGTTGTACTGTGTATCGCGTGCTAGATGAGACGCGAGCTGATCTGTTTTCACTATTCAGTAGTTCAACTGGTTATCAGATCGGACGAGAGGTACTACGGTTGCCAGATTTGGCGAGAGCTGCTGTTGGTGCGTGAGAGCTGTTGTGCGCGAGAGATATTGAGAGCTGCGAGAGTGATCTGATTGTGTGAGCGTTACGTGCTGCCTGTTTGAGCTGGAGACAGCTTAGCGGTGAGAGATGAACTGGAGACATCTTAGAGGCGAGAGCTGAACTGGAGTCAGCTTAGAGCATACGTTGCTGCCTGTCTGAGCTGGAGACAGCTTAGCGAAGAGAGCTGAACTAGAGACAACTTAGAGGCGAGAGCTGAACTGGAGACAGCTTAGAGGCGAGATCTGAACTGGAGTCAGCTTAGAGCATGCGTTGCTGCCTGTATGAGCTGGAGACAGCTTAGCGGTGAGAGCTGAACTGGAGACAGCTTAGAGGTGAGAGCGAGACAGCTTAGAGGCGAGAGCGAGACAGCTTAGAGGCGAGAGCTGAACTGGAGACAGCGTAGCGACAATAGCTGAACTGGAGTCAGCTTAGAGCATGCATTGCTGGTGAGAGTTGAGTTGTAGTCAGCTTAGAGAATGTTTCGACATTACGTACCGGTTTCAGATCAGAGAATATTTCGCTTCCCTAAGCTGGAGGATCAGTTTAGAGGTTCTGTGCTGGTCGGTGTCACTGCAGTCAGATCGGAGGAGCTTACCGAGGTACTTTAGTAATCTTCTATGCATTATCCTTGTGTGTGGTTGATATAACACAAGTGTTGGATATTTTGTAAGCCATTTCCTCACCTTGCTTTCTGGGAGTCTGAGTTGATATCTCACGGACCCTAGGTACTATTCATACAAGCTCATATTTTCCAGATTTCTTGAGATTTACTGATCGGTTACTGATCGGTTTTGAGCGTGGGTGGTATCATTGGAACCCCTTTCCAAACCCGTCATTTCCCTGCTGATCTTGGGGCTGGAGGTGGCCGAAGGAGGAATCACGAAGTCATCGGGTGCGAGCTATTCTTCGCTTGTCCCAGTCTTGTTGCTCATCCGAACTGGTAATTATGAGCTATAAGTGGTATTTCTTGTTCTTAGCTTCGATTTAAGACTAGTTTCATTAATTTTGGAGTAGATCTGAGCTAGATGTTACAGCCTAGAGCTTATTAGCTCGCGGTCGGTTTTGGGATTCTGCTATAAGCTGGTTTTGTTGAGGGTCGAGCTAGTCTATGATCTACGTTGGTTGTTTTAGGTTGCAGAATGCTTTGAGATCTGTTGTTGGACTCTCTGAGCTGTTAGCACTCTTGTGGCCTTTTGGCGTGGTCGTGATGGAGCGTGTGTGATCTGTTCTGTGCTGTACTGGTATGTGTTCTGTTCAACCGTGAGTTTTGAGGTATTGATAAGCTTTTGGTATCGAAGGGCGTGACTTTTTTGAGAAAAAAAAATTTAAGTTGTCCCATCGTCCCGGATTTTGATATATATATATATAATAAAAGGGGCTTTTTTAAGCACGGATTTGTAAACACGGATTCGTAAATGGAAAAAAAAAAGAAATCCGTGTTTTGAAACCACGGATTCAGAATAATAAAAAAATAACAATAAGCAAAATTTTCTATTTCCATGCAACGTCCAGTCAAAATCCAGAGTTTAAAATTTCGGATTGCCATATATTTTCAAAACCCCACAGGTTACACTACTTTTACAAATGATTTTTTAGTTTATGTTATTTTTTAAAAAAAGCCATAAATCAGATTTCCATACCCTTGGTTTTTAATTTCTTTTACAAACTTGAAAATTTTGTTGAGAGAAATTACAATTTCAATTATTTTCACGTGACGGGAGAGAAAAGAATAATTTTTCTTAGATGTCATCTATTTTCGTATTCTAATGAGAAAAATAGACGATGACAGTAGGATAATATACATCCTTTCATATGATGGTGACTCTCACATGCATGAGACCACTCCATATGAGAGATGAGTAGTATCTTACTGTCAATATCAAAGCACCCCCCTATAATAAGCATCCCCCTATAATATAGAACTAAATATGTCTCACTCTACCTATATTAAAAGTTTTAGTTATATTTTTATATAAGATGTACATATGATTATCTAAATGCAAACTAGAGATATGGGGCTGATAAATACCTTTGGCTTCTAAATTCAGATGATCATATGACATTAGTATAAAATACATTTAAAGTGTATATAGATCAAGTCATTGTACATCAAGTGACGGCTCTTTACAATATTTAAATAAGAATAATTTTTTTTAAAAAAAACATGTAAATAAAATAGTATTCCATTGGCGGCTAGGTATATAGTGATCAGGAGCATTCAGGCTAGGAGCCAGTTTTTGGAAAAAAGAAACAAGAAAGAGGAATAAAAAAAAACGTCTTTTAGTTTCCAAATTTTGATTAAAGTTTTAAAGGAGTTTATATAATACTATAATAAGTTTATTTGACCAGATATGCTTATAGCATTACAAAATATATTGCCCAATAAATTTCTTGAGATCTAATTTTGATATTGAAATTATCAAATATTATAAACAAGAAAGTCTATTATATCCCACATATACACTTGATTATTTGGTAATATAGAAGCTGTATCAGTTTTAAACTGCCCCCGACTTTTTCTCATTTATTCAAAAAATAATAATCATATATAAAATCATTAAGTATAAATTCCTTTTAATATTTATTTATGATAAAAATGCTTTATAGCTTGTAAAACTCCTAAAACTAGCTATAAATAGAAACGTTGAATCAAAATGAAGCATGATCCATCAAGTACCGAGTAATTATTGAGATTTCATTTTAATACATCAATTGGGAACATAAAAGTAATTTTATTTTCATTAATAATTGAAGTCATAAAGAAGTTTAAATGATTCTTGCTTCTTTTTGTTAGACGGTTAATCAAATTTTCAAATTAGTAAAGGGAAAAAAAAGCAAGCAAGGTTTAGATGCCGGCGTACTTAGGGACGACAATATTCCCGTGAATTTGGGGTATTGTGGGGAAAATCCGAAACAGACGGGTATGGGGATCTTTTAAATCCCCGAATCAAATGGGAATGGGGATGGTACGGTGTACTGAAATATAATGTTGACTAATTAAACACAAGCATGTGAATCAATATGTTATAATTCTTGTTGGGACATTTATTAAAAAATATGGAGTCCATTGTTTTTTAAGTAATAAGCGATTAGGTATTTGCTCAAGTTAACATGGAAGTTTACATTTATCACATATAGGTTTTAATTTCAGAAAAAAACATCATTGCAAAATCCTAAATTTAATTTTGGGAAAAACGAATCCATTGCAAAAATCTAAAATTTTTAGTTGAAGAAACAAAATTTCTTTAGTCAATTTGTTCTTTTGTTTTCTTGTACGCTTAGAGTGAAATTACATTGATGCAAAGTTGACGAAAATTTTAGAAATCTATATTTTTAACCAGATATTTTTCCAATACTTCAGTCATCAAATAGAAAAATAAAATAAATAATCAAAAGAGTCAAAAAATTTTGGACTTGAAACTTGACTGAAGACAAATACAATTAATTAAAAAAACGTATCAAAGAAAATAAACCTCGTAGTCAGTGCTATACTTATAACCATCAGTACCTGAGTTAACTATATTAAAAAACACTTAAAATAAATATTTAATCTTAAGGACAATGAAAATAAAAATAAAAACCTCATTTTCTAATATTTCTTAAGCATCAAAAAGGCCGAATTAACAATAATAATAACCTTGTTAACAAAACAACAACAATAATAATAATAACAACCACAACAACCACCGATGTCATGACAACCCTATAAGGATAAAAGATTGAGAGTTCAAATTATTATAGTGAACTTTAGTTATTTGAGTCCGAGTCCACCTATATAGTATCAGAATAGAATAAGCATTTATTATTAGATTAAAAATTATAGCTTTTAGTTTAATATAAAATTATTTTATTATAAAATATGATAACATATAGTGCATATATTGTGTGCATTGGTATTGGGCTGTTAAGCACAGTGGTCCGGGAAGTTGCGTGTCTAACGACTGGTTTATCTCATATCCTTTAGATATCAGTTTTACCATTTACCATACTATCGATTTTCTCTCTAGCAGAGAATATTATCCATTAATATCTGACATCACATTTTTACGAACACTACTCTCACGTATATATGTTTAACCCCACACAACGAGAAATAGTTATCATAGAGACTATTGTCATGCCCATACAGTCAAGATTTGGTAACATAAAATTAAATATATATTAGTACATATTATAACATTTTTATTTGGAATGATAAATTCACCTCCATTCTTTTGCCCTTCCCAACTTCTTGGGCAGCATTCAAATCCAAAATAAATACTTGTAGTAAGCATATATTTGTTAGTCCAACCTAAACCCCAAGATTCATGCTTGCTACTTCAAAGTCAAAACTGCACGCTTTATTATTTTCCTCTTCCACAATGTCATTAACCAAAGAGAAATTAATTATTGATAACTTTTCTTGATTGTTTTTTTAAAAAATTCGTATATAGTATTTGAAAATTCAAATTATAATTGAAAACCATTATATCAATGATATTAAGGGAATAACTATGTAGGACCGATCCCTTGCCGCTTTACTAAAAGTTATAGCTGATGGTAACGGTACAACTCCAATATTTTAAACCGTATAGGAACACAAATGTCACGGTTCAATCGCTCTACCTAGCAGGGACAATTATTGCACTCCAACAATTCCCCTCCCAATAATTGCACTCCTTGCAATCAATCTAACCTGTGACCTTGGTCTGATACCAATTGTAGGATCGATCACTTGCCGCTTTACCAAAAGTTATAGTTGGTGGTAACGATGCAACTCCAATCTTTTAAACCGTATAGTAACACAAACGTCACATTTCGATCGCTCTACCTAGCAGGGACAATTATTGCACTCCAACGTTCTACAATTTTGTCATGTCCATTTGTTTGTGATTTTAGTCATCTACATTATCAAATTTGTTATAGGGCATTTGAATGGAGAGATTCGGCATTCATTGAATTCAAATGTATTTTCATTATTAATAACTTATATAACAAATTCAAATACATCTTCCCTATTAATTCACACTATCTTGAAATAATGGAATAATTAGAACATTATTGTGATTAATGTAAATATAGTGCAAATAAAGTGGAGATGAAATTAAGTTTACTCTGCCGACATTGTTTAAAAATGAAAATAATTTCGAAGCCGATGGAGTACAATGACTCAATCCATAAATCTCAGTATCAGTCTGCTATTTCTTCTTCTTCTTTTTTTTTTTTAACAATTTGTTGGTCATTTTTTTCATTTTGTCACTGATTCAACGCCTAGAAGATGTTAACATGTGCATTGTCACATTATCCATTGAGAAGAGAGTATAGTCTATAGATTACAACTTAATTTTAATAATATACATAATCAAAATTATAAAGAATCGCACGCCGGAAATAAAATATTTTTCCAGATATAATATATCATCAATCAATTGATTCCTCCTATATTAATTACCCTACAACTTTGAAGCTCCAAGATTCATGCTTCTTTGAGTCAAGAAAGGAAGGTAACAAGTTTTTAAGACAAAATATTTTTTAAGACAAAATGCCAAACTAATCAACAGCTAAGCTTGTAAGGCTTTAATTGTTGACCATGGAAGAGGCCTATCATATACATATTGTAGCCGTCCCATTGGACTAAAGAAAGTGTAGTATTTTATGACACCACTTAAGGTATTTTAGACTCTAGTTCGCTTGCATTTTAGACTGAAAGTATTCTAAATCAAATAGGATATTTAAAGAATTTAATTTGAATAAAAAAATAAGTTAGGTACAAGCTGGATTCGTGAAGGGAAACATTTTATTGCTGTCAAATTATTAGTTACCCATGGGTTACATTATCTTCGATAAAATATGTTGGATCTGAAAAGGATAAATTTTGATTTGTTTAAGAAAGTGTATAGAAACAAAGTAGCTGAAATGAGTTTACTGGATCAAATTGTACAAAGCAACTAAAGAAGAGCAGAATAAGTCAGCTAAGAGCGGACTATTAGCTGGACAAGCACATATAAGCGAAATTGGACAGTAAGTATGAAAGAACTAAATTAAAGAACCATCGGGACAAGATAAAACCAACTGGATCAGCACAACATCCAGCTGGTCAGCAGGATCAACTCAGCACATCCACCCAGGAAATTCAGCTCGGTCATCAGCACAACATCCAGCTGGTCAGCAGGATCAACTCAGCACATCCACCCAGGAAATTCAGCTCGGTCAAACCAGCTCGATCAAATCAGATTAGATACAAGTACCAGAATTGTCAGCATTGACCAAAAGTAGCCAGAAGTTTTTCCAATGACTATTTCATTGTGTCTAATGTAGAACCAATCACTTCTACCTCTCTCCATCTTCTTAGTTTGAAAGACTCTACTAGAGGGCTTTGATTCGTACACTAACTTATGATAACCAAGCTCAGCTGGAACTTATCATATTACCCACAATGAGACTCCTAGACTTTACACTACATAGTTTTAGCGTCTCTGTGCCAAGTTTAACGTTTTTGTTTGAAGACAAAAATCTTTTAATATGATTCACTCATCTTATCTATTTCAACTCATTTCTTATGTATGTGAGCGAATGTGTGTAAGGATTATTCTATTACAGTGTATACTCTCACACACTATCGTCTATCTATTGATATATTTCGACGACCTCTCGGAGTCTCTCTATCATGCCGTGCTGATAAAAATTTAAAGAGAGTAAAAGTTTTTTTTTTCAAAACAGATCAGGAAATATGAATCAGTGTGGCGCTGACATAACGTGCGAAGTAAATACGAATTTTTACATTTGCGTTCCGATACAGATCAGATTGGGATAAAACCAGCTTCAGAAAACGTGCCGTTAACATGAAAGAGTGACATTGTTTGGACCATCGAAAATTTCGTTGTAACAATATTCCTTAAACAAACTTTGAAATGTTTAAACCTTTTGCGATATGATTAAGCGCGGAAACAACGGTCTAGCGATAAGCGCTCTCATCTTCGGTCCAACTCTCATCCAGTCACCTTACGTAGCATCCTCACCTATATCAGTGAAAACTAGTGAGCCTATGGGCCTAGTAGGTGAAATTTGGAAGTAACAAATCATTTTAAAATATGATCACACGCATACAACAAAGAAACAACACGGTGCATAACTTTTTCTGAGAGCAGATCGTGGAAAAAATCCTTTAACATTCCTTATTCATTTTATGAAGTTTGACTCAAAAATTACCTTATGAAATTTCTTGATCAAACTCATCTGATACCAGGCATGATGAGACTCGCTTGTAATCATTCACTGTTGGCGGGGCACCCCGGCTCCTCAGCCGACATCCATACGCCATAAGTTGGTGGACATCCCGGTCCGTCGATCGGCATCCACACACCCGTAGGTCTCCTTTAGCCATAACTTTACCACAAATCATTTAAAATTTCCTTTTAAAACTTTCTTTTATGTTCTATATAAATCCTTCAAAACTGACATTGGGTGCATAATTACATTTTCAAAATCTTAGATCACCCACACTCACATAGGTGGTCCGCTTAGAAAACCTTCTTTTTTATTTTGAAAGCGTTGGGAGCACGTACACTGCCAAATTGATGGGTTTGGAAACAGTTTGGACCTTACGCGTGAAGAACGCAAAACTTGGTAACGTATACTCGGGTATCGGCTGGATCAGAATAGACTAGATTTGACACTGGAGACTGTATCGTAACGAATGGACATTTGGGCTCAGTTTAGAAAGGTGATTCAAAACAACTAGACCGGATAAGATCATGACGATTGATCAGATCGAAACGGTCAGATTGGATCAAAATGGCCAAATTAGATCGGAATAGTCGAGTCAGATCAGGATAATCAAATCAGGTTGGGACGGTCAACTCAGAATAGAACAGTCAAAACAGGCTAATGCAGTCAAAACATAATAGAACGGAAAATCCAATTTAGGACAGTCAAAATGGATTAAGGCGATCAACTCGATTTACATGGTCAAATCAGAACAAAACATAATAGAAGGGTCAGTTCGGAATTAAACATGATAGTTCGGGTTGGATCAGAACAGCAATACGAACTAGACCAGCACAGCCTGTCAAATTAGGACAGAGTCCAAATCCAACTAGTGCGGCCTATCAGATCATAGTAGAGTTTGGATCATACTAGTGTAGCCTATTAGATCAGAGTAGAGTTCAAATCCGACTAGCACGGCCTATCATATCAGAGTGGAATCCGAATCGGATTAATGCGACTTATCATATCGGGACAGAGCAAACTATCTTCGTGCTTCCCAGTAATTTTTTGTTTGAAAAACGTATACTCTACACACTCAGTGCATCAAAATCATTCAAACTTTTCAGTTCAGTTGGACCACATGCATACATAACACACATGCACACAAATCAGCATACCGACGATGCATGTTACACATCCAACCTTAAAAGGTTTGAAACTCAAAACAGACATGCATCAGACAGTTCACACATATTATGAATTCACGGATGCGGCAAGGTTAACAATACAGAATGCGATTGAGAAGTAGATCTCTGGTATGGTTTACACCACGAGCACGATCAGGAAAAGCACACGAATTCTGTTGTTTCGGCCACCTGCTTCCTGGAACTCTAAGCGCCTCTAAGAAGATCTGATTTGTGTTTTTACGTGAAGGGTAATGAGGAGGGTGGTATTCTACTTAAAAACTAAAAAGATTTTGAAATCAAAAGTGCTAACTTATAATCCTCCAACTTCAAATGCTCTCAAACTCAGCAATTTTTAAATTAAGGGAGATGAGCCGATTCATTTCTTTTATAAAATTGTCCTTCAAATAGATTAGGCATAGATTTAACCGAGCTCGGGTATTCCTCAGAAAGTCTCTTCTCGGACCGCAAGCCCTGTAGTGAACCTCAAAGACAACAACTTGTCTCGTTAAAATAATAACGACAATAAAAAGTTAAATTTTTCCCGTTGAAATAAATTAGTTGGTCAATGTGGTCATCTCGGATTTATGAGTGTTACACTCTCGTTCTTCATTATTCCGTCTTGTATTTAACTTCAGTTAATTTGTATTTATAGCATCTGTTATGATATGAACATTGGACAATTAGACACGTAAAAGATTTTTGTAAAGTCTAATTCTTTGTACTTATATTTCTTTTTTCATACTAGTTTAGTTGAGTCTATTAATCTTTAATTGCTCTGAACTGATCTTTTATCGTACTGAGCAAATTAGTTTGAATTTGTTTTGTTCTATCTTGAGTTGTCCATATTCAAATTGATTTGTCCTTATGAATTGGTCCGATTTGATTCGTTCTCATCTGATCTGTTACTTCTCTGAAGTGATCTGTTCAGCTCTTATCTGACCTGATCCCATCTGGTCTGATTTGATTCTCTAATATGATCTGAACTGTTCTTCTCAACTGAGCTCAAATCTTCACTTGTTCTGTCCAGCTAATCTGACTTGCTTCCAGCTTGATTTGTGTATTCAAGTAAACTCATTAGAATAATACAATAAATTTGTGTTCATCAAAATTATGATTAATTTGTTTTCAGATCCAACATTGTACTAATTGTTTAATTTTGTTAATCATACATTAACACTTCGGTAACTAAACCATTTACAAGAAAACTAAAAAATATTGAATACAAGAAAAATGTTGAAATATAATTATTTATTTTCCATATATTTCTTGAATCTATTTAAGTGAACGAGTTCTAAAATTTGTAAAATCTACAATTTGTCGTAAATCATTGGAAAGGAACTATTTATTTTCAAAAAGAAAACAAAACAAAATTATTTTAACTTTACTTGGTTAGTATGCATTTTTTAATTTTCACATGCCTTTATTCCAATTACATCCTTATTTTATTATAGGATCGAACGCTTGTCGTTTTACCAAAAATTATAGTCGGTGGTAACGATGCAACTCAAGTTTCACAGTTCGACCCCTCTACCTAGCAGTAGCAACTATTGCGCATCAACAATCCACCCAATAATTATACTCCTTACAATCAATAGGAATCGAACTGTTAGGATCGAATAAGACAACAAAAACCATACCTATTTAAAATTTAATTGGAAAACAGCACTGTTTCGGGAGGGGAAAACACCTTTAAGCTGGTTCCAGATCTGAGCGATCTGGTCTGTTAAAAACTGAGCTGCAATAGCTCATTGTCCTTGAAAGATTGTGCACCAAGAAATAGATCGGATATGATTAAAAACATGCGGAAAACAACCCGAACTGGTCTCTGAAAACCGAAAGCTCAATCAACAGATTTCACGAAATATGCTATGCTGAATGCTGTTAAAGCGTAAAGCTGTAAGTAAACAAACACTGATTTGTTTCTGAAAGTTCGGATCTCAAATCCTACGTCTCCCCTTTTTCCAAATCTGGAAGGCATCCACTAGAAGATTTGATCCGCAGACCCGATCAGCTTTGGTATTTTTCCACTGCCCAAAGCTAAACTCCTAGACTCTACACCAGCTCTCAGGCTGTGTTCATCGATCCGCAGACCCGATCAGCTTTGGTATTTTTCCACTGCCCAAAGCTAAACTCCTAGACTCTACACCAGCTCTCAGGCTGTGTTCATCCAACTCTATGAACTTCTTTAACGTCTCTGTTCAAAGACTACAATCACTAAACGTCTTCGTGTCAAGACAGATTTGGTGTTTGATTTGTGATTCACTCAACTATTCTAATCATCTCTCAGCTATTATGTGAGTGAATCTCTGTGTGTGTGAGATTTACAGTGTAAGCTCAACTTTCGAATATAAAATCTCACACAACTAGGAAGTGCTTCTGGAAAGCTAAATTCAGCTCAGCAGTCGACTGTTACAATAAGCTCCTCATATCTGATAGTCGACTGCTTCGCCTCTCTGTTTTTCTTCTCTCTCAACATCCTGCATCTTCATCAGTTTTCTTGTATAAATAGCCTCCCACTTTGATATAACCGTTGGACACACATTTCTATCCGTTGAAAAGCTTCTGCAGCATTCTGACATTGTATGTACCTTTCGTCCTTTCATTGCACATGGGTAGGTGTGGCTATTTAATGCATTTCATCTTCTTGTGAACTGATGTGACAATACGTCAGTTTGAATTTCCTTATTAAAACTGAGTTTGTTTAACTGCTTTGATCCTTCATATCTGATACAGACTTTATTCAGATCTGTTTGTATATCAGCTCAGATCTGATTCCTTTGTTTTGCTTCAGTTGATCTCAGATCTGATTTTGCTCTTCTTAGCTTATCCAGCTCCGAACTGATCTTCTCTTCACATCTGATCCAGCTCTGAGCTGATCTTCTCTTCTTGTCTTTTCCCGCTCGCTTTCGATATGGTATGCTATAGTGTCAGATATGGTCAGCTTTTACTAGTTATGCGCACTACTCAGATCTGGTCAGTGCTACCCCATCCGAAACGGTCCAACGAGCATGGCTATGCCGTGATTGAGCTGCTTTTTGGCCAAATTCCTTCGTTTAGGCATCCGAAATCGCGTTTTTCTTTTCTGTACTTCGCAACTCAGCTAAGCTATCTGTACAGTCTTCATCTTCGACGATCTTGGTCTGCTACAGTATCTGATTCTCATCAGATCTGGTTCAGCTGCAGTATTGGATCTCATCTGGTTCAACTATAGTATCAGATCTGGTTCTGCTACCTGCACATCTCAATTAAACTATTAGTAAATAATCAGCAGGTTTTGTGTATTTCAAAATTCAGATTCTGATCTGTAGACACATATCCAACACGAACAGTGACCTTACCTCTAATACCAATTGTTGGATCGAACACTTACCACTTTACCAAAAGTTATAGCTGGTGATAAGAGTGCAACTCCAATCTTTTAAATCGTATAGCACCCAAGCATCACAGTTCGATCGCTCTAGCTAACAAGGACAATTATCGTATATGTTATCTCATGTCATCTCGTATCAAACTACCCAAAGGCTTACTCGACGGATGGGTGGGCTCCCTAAAAGAAATGAGAAGGGTATTCTTGTAATTCATGGTCAGCAAAAATTCCAATTTTAAAATCCATTATCATTAATAATGGATTATCCTATCTTCATCACAGTTCGACCGCTCTAGCTAACAAGGACAATTATCGTATATGTTATCTCATGGCAACTCGTATCAAACTAACCAAAGGCTTACTCGACGGATGGATGGGCTCCCTAAAAGAAATGAGAAGGGTATTCTTGTAATTCATGGTCTGAAAAAATTCCAATTTTAAAATCCATTATCATCAATAATGGATTATCCTATCTTCATCATCTTGGCCGCTATAAATACTCCTACATCCCTCCTCCCACTGAAGCAGCAGCAAGAATACTCCACCCTGTAATAATCAACTCCCCCCAACTCTTCGAATCAAACATTTGATTGAAGAAGATTACAAATGGCAGGAATCACAGGGAGTGATGTTAACGCAGTGAACAGGAGAATGGCCTCAATCGCGGGCCACCTGATTCCGGATCAGGCCCTCCCCGGGAACAGCTTAGCCCTGTCGAACTGCAGCTCCGGGCTGAATGATTCATATCACAGGGTACACGGCGAGGTACCCACCCACGCGCCGCAGTGGAAGAAGTGCAATGATTCGGGGAAAGAGTTCACCGATATCATCTACGAGAAAGCCGTCGGAGAAGGCATCGCTAAGGTGTGTGTTCATTATGGAGCATCAAAACATAATAATATTAATAATAAATATTGCTGACATAATACCAAATTTTACACATAAACAGTGTTCTTATTGATCCCTCAGACAAAAAGGACTAAAAGTGTAAAAAAAAAGAACGTGGCAATTCTAACTAATAAGCTTCCCAGAATCCATGTCCGGCAAATTTCATGGCTTGAAGCTTTCTCGTCTTCCTAGCTTCATTTTTTTACAAAAAAATAAAATAAAATTATGCAGAGTCCAACTGCACTCAAATTGTATCACGTTATTAGTATTATTTTTCTATTTTCATTGAAGAAATTTTGTATGTTTTTGGTGGTATTATTAGATCACGATCAACAGGCCAGAGAGGAGGAACTCATTTAGGCCCCAAACAGTGAAGGAACTAATGCGCGCTTTCAATGATGCAAGGGATGATAACACTATTGGAGTCATCATTTTCACCGGAAAGGTACCCATAAGTATCAAATTTTGTTTTTGAACTAACAAATATAGATGTCTCAATGTCAACAAAAATTATTTTATTTGTCGAGTTTTACGTAATTAACCATAAAATACGAACCCAGTCAAAAGTGGGTTAAAATTTTGCTTTTTGGGTCCGAACAAAAACAACGCATTCTGCATGTTTAACTCTTGATTAAGAGCACAGACCCGACATTATGTACTAAGGTGGGTAAGATTCTTGGATCCTCTTAAGAAGAATCCATATGTAAAAATTACCCCCACCCCCTTATTTATAGTTATGCAACAATTTTTTTCAGTAGATCATACCTAAATGGTTTAATGATAATATGTTACAGGGCACACAAGCATTTTGCAGTGGGGGAGACCAGTCATTCAGAGGCAAGAATGGCTATGCTGATTATGACGATTTTGGCCGCTTGAATGTTTTAGATTTACAGGTCAACTTCGTCATCTTCGTCTCACATGTTACTCTATTTGAACATACATTTTTTGTGTGCTGATTCTTTCAAACCTTCATGTACGTTGTAATCATGGTTCGCAAAAACGGTATCGGAACGGCCGTTCCGGCCGTTCCGAAAAGGGAAAGGAGCCAACCGTTACGAAGTTACAGGTCATGACGGAAGCTGCCCTGGCGCGGCGTTTTTGTGCACGGAAGCGGCGTGAAATCGGTGTAACGGCGGAAAAATCGGATCGGTGGAACGGTGAAGACGACACAAGATCCCTGTTGAAGAGGGGAAACAGAGAGAGAAATCAATGGCGGCTTTGCAGTATTTGGAGACAGAGAAAAGAGTACTATGAGCTTTAGGAGTGGTACACCTTCATTGTTTTCTTCTGAAATTGTTATTGAAGGCGGTGGATTTTTGTGTAAACGGCTGACCCTTTTTCCTATTTTGTGTTCATTTTTTTCATGTTAAACAGTAATGTGTTGGAGGCTAGGCTTTTTTGTTAACAAATATATGCATTTGAATATACTTGACATATTAATTGACTAAGTATTTTGCAGATCAATACACGACATTTCATCCAAGATGGTGAATATTAGAGACGACGTCCAGCTTTATCCATCACTAAATTTATAAAGAAGAGGAAGACTTGTGTTCCACTATTTCTGTTGTATAATTGGAAGTGTGAAAATAAACAAGCCATATTCGTTAATATGTACTTTTTATTTTAATTAATGTTGAATAATCTGTAATATTATTTTATGTTGGATTTGTAAATTAAGTACTATTACTCAGTTAATTATAAAATATTTATCCAAAACTCTTTATTGTTTTACATTTTTCCAAAAATTCCGTTCCGTGACCGTTCCGTGAAACGATAATGGAACTGGAACGGAATACCCCGCGACGAACTCCGCGACCGTTTTTGCGAACCATGGTTGTAATATAGGTGCAAATTCGTCGTCTTCCGAAACCAGTGATCGCAATGGTATGTAAGATTTTTATAGATTTTTTTTTCTGATACTCCTCTCTCATGAGATCTTATATGGCATTAAAATTCTATAAAACCAGGTCGCGGGTTATGCAGTTGGGGGTGGGCATGTGCTACATATGGTGTGTGACATAACAATAGCAGCTGATAATGCCGTCTTTGGCCAAACAGGCCCCAAGGTAATCTTATTTTAAAATCAAAATTTGAAAAACTATCAAATATTTAATAGTACAAACAAATGTCATAATCATAACTATCAGAGCTTTTCAATGTCCATCTTACGGATTATATTTCAGTTCCAAGAATCATAAACGTAAGTGTAATTGTGTAGGTTGGAAGCTTTGATGCTGGATATGGTGCTTCCATAATGGACCGTTTGGTGAGTTTTAGACCTATACATACATATTTAAAATTGATACTGTTGGCACCTTGTGTGAATCACCCGTGTGGACATCTGGTGATATGACACTTCATAGTGTTGCCACATCACCAGGTGCCCACACAGGTGCTATCAGTCATCTATATATATTATATAGTTATATACCATTGGTATATACAGCTCAAAGCATCAAATATCAGTTTAGAGCGACACGATATATACACCATTGGATAAATAAGTTGAGATTTTTAAATGGCATGGGCATATTAATCAAATTTTACGAATTTTGGCAGATTGGACCAAAGAGAGCTCGTGAAAT
The DNA here is from genome assembly GCA_001598015.1 of Dorcoceras hygrometricum. NCBI lineage: Eukaryota > Viridiplantae > Streptophyta > Magnoliopsida > Lamiales > Gesneriaceae > Dorcoceras > Dorcoceras hygrometricum. The sequence continues at coordinate 41,149 of KV012816.1, forward strand.
GTGGTTCATGTGTAGGTTCTACAAAGCTGACGAGGCAGAGAAAATGGGACTTGTCAACACTGTTGTCCCAGTAAGTTACTCGATACTAAAACACATGAATGTTAATGTAGTATCGAGTATTTGTCCCCATTTTTATAGATAGATGTGACAGAATTTTATGGTTCCGAAACCGAGTTGAACTCGAGTTAGGAAGTGATCCAAACACATTTCTTGCAGCTAGAGAAGTTGGAGGAGGAAACAGTCAAGTGGTGCCGGGAGATAATGAGGAACAGCCCGATGGCGATTCGTGTGCTCAAATCCGCTCTCAATGCCATTGATGATGGTCATTCTGGACTTCAGGTATGATCTCCTTTTCTTGGACGACTATCACAACACTAGATACATTTAATCAAACCCATGATCGAACCGAAACAAATATAATCGGAATGACAGTTGATATATGCTGTTTGAATCTGAATATATATTGCTCTAATTTTCTTGTAGCAAATTGCTGGAGATGGAACCCTTCTGTTTTACGGCACAGAAGAAGGATCAGAGGGGAAGAACTCATACTTGGAGCGCAGAAAGCCAGATTTCTCAAGATTCCCACGTCTCCCATGATCTTGATTCACTTATATATACATATAATATATACTATAACATAAGTGAAGCTTTTGGGTTATGAGTTTTTTGTGTGACAATTTGGAAAATAAGATTTGCAAAAAGTTTGCAAACCATTTTATTCTATCTTGTAATTTTCACTTTTGTTCACTTATCTTTGTTTTAATTTCTAGGCATTCTTGTTCTATTTAGAACTACTATGATATATTCGAGCATAATCCAAGTGCAGGAACTGTTACACCAGAAAAGAAACCAAGATATTCTCTGCTCCCTCTATTCCGGTTATACAGACATATATCTTTACACGGATTAGAAAATATTTTAACAAACAAATTATATATAAAGTTTATAATTTATCCCTACTTAATAATACATACCTTAGTAACAAAATATGAAATCTACTAAGTATGATAAATAAAGAAAGAAATGTGATCTATATAATTGAGACCTGGTCATTGGACCAAAAATGAAATATAAGAAACAAAAAGGAATTGTAAACTCTTGTGGAGAATGAAATAATCAGTAAAATCTTTGTTTTTTAAAAAAGCTAGTTTATTAAAGGACTAACCCCTTATATAGGTCAGAGATCATTTGTCTCATACATGTTTTAAATCGAAGGATATGCATGGAGATGCAGGAAGACGAGGACTTATATAACACTAATAAGCTTTTATTTATCAATGACCACTAATACTGTATAAGAGTAATACAAACACATTAACTATATGATTAAAGATAGCAAAGCAAGTTTTTTGATTTGACTTAAAATATATATGTTTTTGTTTCAACTCAGTTTAATTTGTTTACGCTCAAACCAGACACATATGCTATAATAACTACCATTGATTTGTAAAACAAACAACAAAAATTATTTTGAGGACATCATTTCCCCAGTATCATTATATGTTTTATATCTTTGAATCCAAGTATAAATTTACTTTAAATGTCTTTCGGAAAATTATGTCTTTACAGTCTCAGATCAAAAAAAAAATCATACTTATTGAGACCACATGTTTGTATCCGACAAAATTTGTATAAAACATTGAAAATATAGTTTTAATATATGATATTAAGTACTTACTGTTTCAGATTTGTTACTAATATTATTTTTGAATATAAACACGTCTATCTTGTGATAGTCGGTAGAGAACATTTTAAATACAATGTCATATATAATAATTAAGTACTAATTATTTCAGTTTCGGTACTAACATATGATATTTAAATATTCAAGCATCTGTAACAAATGTTGATATTAATAAAGTTGTTCCCATATTATTATACTCAAAATCTTGTCTTTTGTATCCGAACTAAAACTATTTATACTAAAATATCATATATTAATATTATATTTCAATTTTTTATGCATATTTTATCCGTGAAATAAAACTATGGGCTTAAAGAATGTACAGAAATTTTCTTTAGGCCGAAAGAGTGTAAATATAGTTTTAAGTGAATTTATGATATTATTATTGTTACATCCAATATAAAGTTTGATTGCAAACAACTGCAACATTTATATGTTACAATTAAAATAAATAATATTGTATATTATATATAAAAAGGATGCATAACTAATGCAAAAAGTCGATTTCCTGCCTTCCTGGACTATGACCAGTTGTTAATCTGATCTCTATTGGGTTCTGATAATTCTCGTACCGCTCTTATATGCAGTTAAATTATCATAAGGGTGAATTGCTAAGAACTCCCCTTATTAAAACGCATCTTGTTGTTCAGTCCCCAGGTCAGATCTTTATTGTTTCCAATCCCTGACACAACCCAATAATTTGTTTTAACTCCCCAGTAATTATAATTTCCTATATTATCCCCATCTCTTCAATTTCCATCTCACTCCCTCCCCATTTCTTGATTTCACTGGTAATTAACTTCAGTGTCCAGCCAAGCTTCGCTTCCAGAAAATGGTATCGAACGAAGATTTTCAGATGTCTACTATTCAGATTCGTAATAAGAAGCTCATTTTTCAGATTTCTCCCTTTTATCAAATTCATCTTTCTGTTTATCTATTGGTCGCATCTTTGATCTTTGATTCAGCTTCTATTCCATTGTTCAATTGCTGATTTAATCTCTGTTTGCAACTACTGGTTTCGAATATTCTGCTATTCAATTGCCCCCAACTGGTTTCATCTTCTGCTCAAAGTTCAACTGCCGAAGACTTCTGTTTGCTCACGCTTCTTCGCTTTGCTTTGCTTCTTATCTTTTGCAACTGCTGACGACTGATATCTTCTTTGTGTTGCGACTGGTTTTGTTTTCTTTCAATTCTCGTCTGTTTTTCCTTCTTTGCAATTCAGTCGACTGATATAGTTTTGTTCAATTACAATATCTAGAACACAGCGTCTGCTGCTGAATTCTTCTTGTGTTGATACCTTTATCTTGGTGCAGCTGCTAGTTTCTATTCGCAACATTCCTGTTCGATATTCCAGTTATTTGATCTTCGCTGTTTTCGCTTTTCATCTTCTCTAGTTTCTGCCTTCTTCATCATGTGATCAGCTTCTTCTCTTCAATTCGACTTTCCTGATGCTTCGACTGGTTTTGGATTCTACAACAGAATCCACTGTTTTTCTTCACTGTTTTTCTTCTTCATCGGATATCTTCTTCACTGTTTTTCTTCTTCATCGGATATCTTCTTGATTTCTCTGTTTTAGCGATTCCAGTTTCTTCTTTTCTTTTCCTTTGCGTCTGATGATCCTTGCGCTGCATCTAATTTTTCAAGAATTATTGGAAAATATAAACAAAGAAAAATTTAAAAGATAATAAAAAAATATTCTAATGGAGGTGAGATAGAAAAGAAACCAATGGAGTAAAGAAATCATCACATGTACATTACTTTTGAGGGTAAATATGTTAAATTATGGTGAAAGGGACTTAGGACAAAGTAAACTTTTGGGCAGGGAGTGGAAACATATTTTTACTGACATGGGGACTGATGAAGAATTTAAGTTTAGTAATGGGGATTTATGAGCAATTTACCGTTATCATAATACACATGTCAGCTTTGATATTCATTATATTACTCGAATTTTATAATATATAAAAATATATATATGCTATAACTATCTTTGATTCATAGAAAAACAAACAATTTGTTTGCTGAAATATCACTGTTCTAGACTGTATAAGAAACTTAGCATAAACAAATAAATGCGCTTATATAAAGTTTGGATGAAAACAACTGCAACATTTAAATTTTGTTAGAACAAGAAAAGATCAGATCGCGCGTTTAAAATACAGACAACATGGAATAGACGATACATGATCTAATAAAAAAAAGGAGTTGTAATAACTTTGGTTTTTAAAGGGTTTTGAACACCGCAAGCTATATTGAGTTTGTTTAAAATATCATATGAAAAATATTCGACATACTCTCTGAAAATTGACTAAAATCAGTTTAGAAACATATATGAATCAAAGCTGTAAATAAAGAAATGCTCATCAGATTTATGTATGAAAGTTCGAAACAACCGCTTCTACGTCTCCCTTTCTTCTGAATCGAAAGACTTCACTAGAAGGCTTTGATTCATACATCAGATCTTATAAACTCACTTCAGCTGGGACTTATTATACTGCTCAAGTTGAAACCCCTAGACTCAGCACTCTGCACTTCTTTAACGTCTATGTGCCAAGACTACGAACACGAAGTTTAACGTCTCTGTACTAAGACAACATTAGTGTATTTGATTCACACACTCATCTAATCTGTTTCGCTCAGCTCCGTATATATAAGTGAATGTGTATGTGAGGATTTAATCTGTTACTGTGGACACTCTCATCTGATCTGAATTATTATGTTCTTCTTAACTAAGCTGCTTGTTACATCCGATCTGATTTATCTGAATCGCTGAAGTGATCTTATATATCTCTCTAAGCTGATATGTACTCATCTTGTCTGATTTGTTCTTAGCTGGTTTGTTCTACAGATCTGTTGTTTCGAGCTGATCTGTTATACTGATATCCGAACTATTCTGTTCTTCTCAACTGAGTCAACTTTTCACTATACTATGATGGGATCAATTGGGAGGGGGTGCCTTGAGCTCTCACACAGCTTAGACACCTATTCTTAGATCAAATATCCCAGATTACGTGCATTTTAAAATTGTTTTGGAAAACAGCACGCAACAGGAAAACTAGATCGCACCTTAGCTGGACCAGTAGCTCTGCAAGCTGGTCCAGATCGCGTGCCATCTGGTTACTTAAATCTTGAGCTGCAATAGCTCAGTGTTCTTGAAAGGTTCGTGCACCGAGAGATAGATCAGGTAAGATATAAAATCTTGCGGAAACAACTGAACTATCCTCTGAAAATCGAAAGTTAGTTAACAGATTTTAAACACGGTTTAAAGTATGCAATGTGATGTAATGCTATATGCAGAAAGCTGTAAAAAAATACATTGTAATTTGTTTGTGGAAGTTCGGAGTTGAATCTCCTACGTCTCTCTTTCTTCCACACACGAAGGATCCACTAAAAGATTTGATTACAACAGCTTCTGCTGCAATCCGATCCGACAGCCCTCAAGCTGCAAGAACTCCTAGCCACCAATGCACACCGGCTCTTAGGCTGTGTGTCTAACTAACAAACATTTTTTAACGTCTCAGTGAGAAACACTACGATGAACTTGTTTAATGTCTCTGTTCAAAGACTGATAGGAAGTCGTTTTTGTTTTTATTCATTCAAATAATCTAATCAGCTCTCTCTCAAATATATGAGTGAATCTGTGTGTGAGAATTTACAGTGTACGCTCACTCTCAAATGTATTCTCACATACTGGGAAGTGCTTCTCTCTAAGCTGGTCTCTCGATGTCTTCTCAGGGTTGTGCCGTCGACTATAATAACTCATTGAAGTTCACGGGATGTACACCAGCTCACACCTGGATACCAGCTTGCACATCAGCTGCCACATAAGTGTGGAAGCTTGTGACTGAGCACTGCTCTCTGTGTGTTGCACTCTATCTTGTTTTCACTCAACTCTTGTGCATACACTCTCGCATCTTCTTTTCTTCTGCTGCCAGCTTCTGCTCTTGAGATAAAAGCCTCTTGTACAATTCTATCCTTTAGACACAAATGTGTAGCCGTTATAAAAGCTTATGACAAAGTTGTACCTTGTGTCCTTTGAGATTAAATGTGTTTCAGGCTTTATTTGACTCGAGCTATCTTCTTTTCTGCGCTTCTGTAGCCTTTGCTGACTTTGAGATTTTGTCTCGATCAGACAAATTAGTTTGTCTTCTAGTATTCTGAGATTGCACAAACTAATTTATCTGATTTATCGCGAAGCTCCTGATCTGGTCTACCAGCTGGTTGCTTCTCATCTCTAAGTTGCTCTTGAGCTGATCTGCGCTTCTTATCTAAGCTGCACTTCTTATCTGCTCTTGTATGCTCCAAGTACACTGCTCTTCTAAGCCGTTCCTTCAGCTGGTTTCCTTCCTAGTTGGTTTCTTCTTTAATTATGTGTACTTGCTTGTGATCTTGTTCCATCCAGACACCTCTTCCAAACTGTCAGCAAGTACACCGATTTTATTTTGGTTGATGGAGCCAGTTCTTCGAAGGTACTTTAAACATTATCATCGTTTTAAGATTTACGAAGAACTGCACTCTTGCGTCAGTGATTATATCCTTTCTTCTTGGGATCACTTCTGTTCTGATTCAGCTTTCACTGATCACCAATATGTACTTGATCACTGATCTGAGCTGTTATTCTCCTGAGCTGCTTCTCCTCCGCTGTACCTAGGGTTGGGAAAAATACCGAAAATATCGGTATACCGTGCTTATCGAACCGAATTTTACCGAAAATACCGTAAAATTCGGATACCGAAATTTTCGGTAAGGTATGATATCGTACCGAAAATTTCGAATCGGTATCGGTATGGAGTTTAAAAATTTCGGTATGTTCGGTATACCGAAATATCGAAACATACATATTTCGATATACATATATATTTCGGTATACATATATATTTCGGTATATACCAAAATACAGATACATAATTTCGGTATAACCGGTATTTTATCAATATCGTATCGGTTTTTCGGTAATCGATACGGTATCGGTATCATTCGCATTTTTCGATATACCGAAAAATCGGTATGGTATCGATATCATTTTTTTACGATACCGAATTTTTCGGTACGGTATACGGTATAACTTGAAAAATTCGGTATATCGTACCGAACCAACCTTAGCTGTACCAGCTTGGACGTCCCCTCAATGTTCCAGTTTGGATGTCTTCTGCCGCACCAGCTTGGACGTCCCCTCACTGTTCCAGCTTTGACATCTTCTCAATAGCTTGCAACTCTCTTCTAATCTGTAACAGCTTGACCCTATGGAGACTGATCGAGTACACCCTGCTATTGTATTTCTTCTTCTTCTACAAGGTTCACCTCGAGCTCGTCAAACTTCTCACAAATTCTTCCTCATCTTCATCTTCATCTTCATCTTCCACAATAAACCCATCTCTTTTAAGCATCCAGCTTGACCAAGCTCCCTGATCTGGTTTTCTCCAATCCGAGCTGATTTTTCTTAACGAGCTTGGACATCTTCTATACTGCTCTGGTTATGATGGAGAAACTGCACATTGATTCTAAGCCGTTAGTAAGATAGTAGCAAGTTTTGTGTTAATCAAAATTAAGATTCTAATCTGTAAAAACAGTCCAACAGTTCAGCCAATTTGATCTAAGCTCTACACTGTTTTGTTCTGTTTCCAGCTTGACCTGCACGCTCAAGTAAACTTATTAGAAATATAACAATAAGTTTTTTGTTTATCGAAAATTATGATTGACCTGATCTGATTCAGATCCGCTTATAATAATTAAATAAATAGTTTGAATACCATATGTATAAAAATTTTGCATAACAAATACAAAAGTTGATCCCGTCGACTATGACCAATTGTTAATTTGATTCTATTTCGGTTTTGATAATTACCATAGTGTCCGAATTTTATAATATATTATAGGGTCCTCTCATACTTCACTACCTATTATGTAATATGTATGATGTTGAAACCTTACGAAAATTAAAGTATAGGCATCCAAAACAAGCATAGTGGTGCTAATTAATATTATTACATTTATTTATTCCATATTATGACTTTATTTTACTTATTTTTGCCAAATGATGTCTAACACATGAAAAGTAAAACCAAGAATCAACACATATTACTAATTACCTAACTTTTCGATATATCTATTTTCTAAATAAGGACATCACCGTCACCTCACTAAATATATTACTAGCTCTCATCCTAAGAACAAATTACTCATTATTATTTTCTAAATAAAGTAGTCAAAATTTCAAAAAGAAGATAGATAGATTTATATAAAAGTGATCTAGAAATATTCCAAAATAAACTATACCGACTGAAAAATTATGATTGATCATCATTATTCGTGTTCTAACTATTAACTTCATTTCAAAATTAACTATTAATGAAAATTAATTATACAATCAATTAGTTAGTGTAGATGTTCATCGGTTAGAATTATTTGTTTGTTTATTCACGCTTAGCGTAGTATGTCAAAATTCCACTAATAACTATTCTGATTCCCGTTCGTGAAGATCTATGGTGTAGAATTGCTCTGCCAACAAATTTCCATTCGTTCCATTTATTTCATCGTCGTAGTTATAATATATATTTTATATTTAATATTATTTTTTTCTATTTTTATCATTTTATTTTGATTTAATTTGTCTATTTAACTGTTTAATAAAATTTAGATTTCAAATAGTCTGTCAATATGTACAAATATATATAGAAGACTGGGCTCCGTTTAAATACGTTTTTTAAAAATGTTTTATAAAAATATCTTTTCCTAAAAAAAATTTATGAAATATTTTGAAAATTATTTTAAAGATAAATGTACGTTTAGACAAATATTTAAAAAAAATAATTATCAAATAGTATTAAAATAATATTGAATATTTAATCTATAAAAAAATTAATTAATCAATCATATAAATTATACAAATATTTTTATTTTAAAAATATCATAAAATATCTGATCACTTATTGATTAAAAAATATATTACAAAAATAATGTTTAAAAATGTTTTTAACAAACATCGCTGAAATCTATTTTAAAGTACTAAAAATATTTTTTAGACCAACGGTTAGTAAAACGAAATTAAATTTGAAAAGTTAGTAAACTTTACAAATGACGTGGTGAGATCTAGCTCGCCCGCCAGCGTGAGCGAACAATATCAACGGTAATAATTCTCCAACGCGATGTCATATGGTCAATTCTTAAAGGGCAACGCCGTTATTTTCTGTAATAGAGGGGTACTTCGGACAATTTAACAGGCACGCGATAACATAAATAACTAATGGCACCCATTTCTCTCAGAAAGAGGAAGTTATTAATCTCTTCGCGTTGGTCTCAGGCAGCTCTCATTCATCTTTCCTCAAGTTCTCTCTACAGCACTTCGCCAGATCTGCAATTTCTGGTGAGGAAGAATCTGAATTGCGTGCGAATTTCTTGATTGATTGTCGTGTATTCGTGGCCGATGTGATTTACATTTGTGTTCTGTTGATTTTATTTTTTAATTTGTGGCGTGAATTTGTGGAATTTTGGTGTTGTTTCTTCTGATGTGGAGGTATTGATGGAAATGAAGCATTGTTTCGTGTGAATCGACCGAATGGTCTTGTCGATTTTGAGAATGTTTGATCCGCAATAATTTGTAGGGAAAATGCTTTATTTTGTGAGCTCTAGCACAGGCAGTTTCTTGAGTTTTATAAATTCTGTTTTCTTAGTTTTATTTGTTTGCGAAATGATTATATGTCTGCTTAAATATAGGTGCTCTATGCGCATTTCTAGTTTGGAAATATTTCACCGTTACTTTATGCTTTATAATGATATATGATTGATATCATGTAAGACAAAGTTGATTTGATGATTGCAAATTTACGTGAATCTGAATGCATGGCCTGTTATTACGAAGTTTGTTTCAGTCTTCGATTGTAGATTTCCTTTAGGTATAGATAAATGTTTGGCATACAAAGGTTTCATAGTATCGAGAAGTTTAATTGAAAAGTGGGAACAGGAAAACAAAGAGTCATGTTGCTGTAAATGACTTCATGCTCTCTTCAGACATCTCATTCACCTTATCAGAATTTGGTCTTTGGAATTAGTGTGAAAAGATGTCAATATGCTATATGCCTATCATTCCCCATTTTATTTTTGCTGTCCTGATTCGTGAATGACATTTGCATATCTATCTTGGATTATTATTATTATTATATTAATATTATTATTATTTTTTAAATCTATATGTACCATAATGGTTTTTTAGGGATCAAAGGCAAGAAAGAAAAATGGGGCTGACATTCACTAAGCTTTTTAATCGGCTCTTTGCAAAGAAGGAGATGCGAATTCTGATGGTTGGTCTTGATGCTGCTGGTAAGACAACCATTCTGTACAAGCTCAAGCTCGGGGAGATTGTGACTACTATTCCTACTATTGGTATGGCGCTTGATTCTGCAATTTGAATGATACTGTATCTTTCTATTTTCGTGATCTTCTTTACCATCCTATTCAGTTCATCTTGACGCCATCCTTTTGGTTTTAAGTTGAACTTCTCTTTGTTGTAACCTTACTGGGGCTCTTAATTCTATTTTCAGGTTTCAATGTCGAGACTGTTGAGTACAAGAACATCAGCTTCACTGTTTGGGATGTTGGGGGTCAGGACAAGGTGATCCTTTTGTCTAGTTTTTCGTTTACCACTCTATTTATATGCTTGTTAGGTGAATAAAAACACCTTTAACACTTGCTGTCCGTTTATGGGCCATTAATATTTAGCATGATGATTGATTTATTCCTGTTCCATGATGAATCTATTTGTGCATGGAGTGATTTATTTTTTTAACTTCTTCGACAGATTCGTCCACTCTGGAGGCACTACTTCCAAAACACTCAGGGTCTCATATTTGTGGTAGATAGCAATGACAGAGACCGTGTTGTGGAGGCAAGGGATGAACTGCATAGGATGTTGAATGAGGTGAAAATCTTTATCTTTTACCTGTTAGTTCCGTAAGTAAAACATAAAACATTGTTGGATCAGCACTCTATTTGGGGAAAACATTTGGGGGACTTCTTTCCCTATAGTTACTTGGTCAGAAATATTATGTTAAATACTTAAATCTTATGGCTATATTTGATACGTCATGGTTATGATGATTTTTTGAGGTAGAAATCAAAGGCTGATCTTTTCAGCATTTCTGTCTCTTAAGGTCTAAGATCAGCGCTAGACTGCTGGTTATTTGTATCTTCTACTATTTTATATAGTGTAGATAATAAACAAGAGATTCACAGTATTTGCTTGTTTATACGATGTCCTGTCTGTGGGTGAAATGTCCTGTCTGTGGGTGAAATGTCCTGTCTGTGGGATAAATTCTAACTATTATTTAAATATATCACTGTAAATGCCTTTTGATCTTTCTCTAGAAAAACAATACTGCATAAATTGCATGATTTACTGGTTGAATAACTGCTTAGCATCCCGATGTGGAGGGCTTGCCCCTGTTTATCATACTCTTCAATAACATTGAATTTACTGTATTAATTCCCTCTTGGTAGAGGTAGACGAGTATGAATTAAATATATGATGAACGTATATACTTTTGTTCCCTTGCATAGCAATGTTTATGTTATGTGGTAAGTGAGTACAAATGATATCTTAATCTCTGGCCTTGCCCTATAGCTGCTATCTGTCTTTTGTGGGACTCTTTATCTGAAGCATTTTCGTCTTAGCGAATAGAATTGCTATGATTTTATGACCTTGCCTTCAAGTTAATATTAACAATCAAAGCTCCTGCTGATGATTTTGCTTGATTTTTGGCCCTGTTCTTTTAGGACGAGCTGAGAGATGCAGTGTTACTTGTATTTGCTAACAAACAAGATCTTCCTAATGCAATGAATGCTGCTGAAATAACTGACAAGCTTGGCTTGCACTCACTCAGGCAGCGTCATTGGTAATTTAATCCATCTGCTCTGATCATCTATTATTCTACAATACCGAAAACATGTTTCTTTATTGTAAATCTTATCTTGTGTCCAGGTATATTCAGAGTACCTGTGCTACCTCTGGGGAGGGTCTCTACGAGGGACTCGATTGGCTCTCGAGCAACATTGCTAACAAGAGCTAATTCTTGATAGTTCTGTTTGCTCGGTTCTGGATTTCTATGTTTTACATCTCTGGTCTCCGTGTGGCTTTGTTATATTTTACTTTTCAACTCTGTTGGATGTTGTTTAGGAACTTTCAAATGGCTGTATAACTCAATGGCGCTTGTCTTATACATTTGCAAACTTTTTGTTCAGTTTTGAATATGTTATTATTGAATTGTTACATGAAATACTCGTTACCAGAGTATTACAAAATCTATATTTAGTGGTACCTGTTCCACATTGGTATAGACTCGATGTTCTAGAAATTCAATTTGTTCATTTATTCCCTATTGTGCGTTTTGCGTGCTATTTATCCGACCTGATAATAACTAAAATTATAATTAAATTAAAACGCTTTTTCACTCTTAATCTCATTTTAAAATTTGCTTAAACTTTGAAATATTAGAAATTTAAATTTTGATGTGAAATTTCTTCATGCCTCGTGTTATTTTAAACTACGGTAGTTATCGTAATGTATCTTGTGGTGGTGGTTTTTAGGAAATAATTCGAGTTAAGATTATTAAAAAGCTAAGAGCTTTTGGGGTGATTTGTTGAGATTATATGTAAATAGTTGGATTGATTTCTTTAGCAGGTTGAATGTTCTTGTTTAGGTAGTATTTGCAACAAACTTATTTCCTAGCTTCTGACTAATAAAATGCTTGGAAAAAAAATGTTTGGACCTTGAAGTTAGGAGTTGGGGGAACACTTGTAATAAACTTTTGTATACACCATTTATTTTAGTTTATATTTCATTGATTTGTTGATCCTGATTAATGGGATGAACCGATGCATTACTTTCCCATTCTGAACCTTTGCTTATTTTGCGCAAATAGAATACTTTGGCATAAGCATTTAAATCAAATTAGTAATTCAAGCAAGTATATGAAAACTGACGTCATTGTACTTTTTTTTTTAATGTAAGTTTATAAATGATGCCTATACTTCGGTTTTACATTGTATTAGCCATTTTGTGCTTCTTTCTTCTAGTTGATTTATTGGATTAACTAAACTAATATATACCAGCAATATCGATCAATCCTTAAAATCAAATTATAATATTATCCATTATATTTTTTTATTATATTTATTAATGTTACAAATATTTAAAACATAATTCAATTAAAATTATAATTTTAACATTTTATTTCAAATTTAATCAATCAAATCAAATATATTATTTTTAATTTTTTATCAAACTCATACACCGTCATTGTGTATCACATTCGTTAGATCAAAAAGTAGGCCGCATTGTATATCTTTGTTCGTGTAGGTTTGATATATCCACCTGTACTCTAATTTCGGACATATTCTATCCTTCATAAGGGTAGCGAACATATTCTCCCTGTATGGAAGGCATGTGTTGTGTTAGATAGACATACGTGAGATGATTATTACTTTAGAATAATAGTAAAGCTAGTGATTCAAGAAAATTCTATTAATCGAGTCTTTGTTTAAAATAAGATTATTAATGAAACTATTTGACTATGATCACAGCTAAAGAATCGATTTTTCCCATCTGGGAAACAGAAAAAGGCAACTGATTAAATTTTAAACAACCGACGTCCAAAGCAGCATCTTCATCATCAAGATAAGGTTTCTGTCTGAATCTTATCCCTCCTACATTTTAAGATTGAGATGGTGGGTCTCTCTTTAACTTTCTTGGAAGTACGGTATTTCTTTTTATGTAGATAGGCTATCTTTTTTTCATGGTGAGCATGGATTTCTCGCTTTTCCGATGTTCAGATGTGCAAAATTTCATGTTTTGAATTGTATTCAGATGTTTAATTTGGTAAATCTTTGATTCTTGAATGGGAGGTTCTTGTATTAATATTTTGCTTGAATCCCAGCTTTAATCTTTTTTCTTGTGTGTAAAAATATCGATATTTTTCACCTTTCTGAGTTGTTGAATATTCGATATAGTGAGAAATCGTTGGCTCTGATGTTATTCGCGTGTTGCTGAATCATGGGTTTTCTTTCTTTCTTTTATTATATATTTTTTTGGGCATTTTGCTTTTGAACTCTTGCATTGGAGTACTACTTGTTTACTGCTTCATATTAGTGGTAATCTTGCTGAAAATCGAATTGCGAAAAATGGCTGTCTTGCTTTGTAAAAATCCAGTTGAATTGGATATTGTCCTCAATACAATTCCCCTCTAGATGTTATGTTTATTGCAGTTGACCATATAAGATCCTGCGATCAATATTGATCTGTATACCTTGTTTAGAAATTTCATGACTTATGGACTCGGTGTTCAGGGCATGCATGCTGTCATAAAGTCGCCTCCGGCTCCCGGAATCTCATGTTTCCAGCCTCTGCCTGGTGTCCCCGAAGTTTCAAGGATCACCAGTGCAGATGCAGTGGATGATCAGCTGCATCATTCTTCGAGTAGTCAACCGGCTGCATCGAAACATCTGAAGGACATCCATATGGCAAGTTAAAAGCTACATGTCACACTTTTACATTGAAAAATTGAAAAGCCTGGAATTTGTGAATCATAGTTAATGACTTATTCCTTGTATGTGTGCTTGATATGTAAATGATTATCAGTCAGCGCGGTTGATGGAGGATTTTCTTGACCTTGCTAGTGACAACACCAGCAAGAATCTTGAAACATGTGGAGTCCTTGGTGCCTTTCTCGTAAGTTAATACACTCTTTTATTTTCGAACGAAAATCAGGTTGCTAGATGTCCATGAATATTTGATAGTGATGAGGTTTTTCAAAGATGGTATGGTGAAATGCTGTGATGATGCAGGAATCCGAGACTTTTTATGTGACGAATCTAACAATTCCGAAACAAGAGGCTACCTCCAATTCTGTAAGAATTGAAACTTTTCATGTGGTTCCTCTTTAAGAGTGACACTAGTTCTTGGTAGCTTTGTTAAGACATCGTGTGTCGCCTTTTCCAAATTTTTTACTTGTTATTGCTTCACAGTGCCAGACTGTACACGAGGAGGAGATTTATTCTATACAAAATGAAGAGTCCCTTCTCCCTATAGGATGGATCCATGTAAGTTTTTCACTACTTTCTTTCTTGAACTTTCCCACGTTGATCAGAAAAGGTTCGATTCAAAGTCGAATGCCACTAGAGAGGGTAAAAAAGTGACGGGCATACAATCAGTTTATATTCCTTCAGATTACATGTTGTGAGATTTTAGATATAGTTTTTTGCTCATTAAACTCTTTTAAGATTTTGTAGACACATCCTTCGCAGACCTGCTTCATGTCTTCAGTTGATCTGCACACCCAATACATTTACCAGGTGAGATCGCTCATCACCTCCTCGTAATCCTCGACTAACATAACTACGCATTGTCTGTAGTTTTATATTGCTATCACTATCATGTTTTTAGTATCTCATTGATCAATATTATGACGTAAAGTAACTTGATCACTGCAATTACCTGTAACTTCGACCATGTGCATGAGAAATATCAACATTTTCTTGTCTTTAGTTAATTTGATGACATGCACGCCTAATTCTTTCTTGCGAAACTTGGTTTTTCAAGGTGATGTTACCAGAAGCTGTAGGCATTGTCATGGCTCCAACCGATACGTCAAGGTCTCCAAATAACGAGTTTTTACATTGAATCCCATTGAATTCGTCATGGCTCTTACATTTTACTACCATTTCTATTACCATTGAATCTCACAAACGAGTTTTTCTCCCCAACTGTTTCTAAATCATTGCAGTATATGCCAAACAGGAAATTTGGAGTATTCAGGCTGTCCGAGCCTGATGGAATGCGTATTCTCAAGGAATGCAAGGAGAAGGGATTTCATAGTCACGCAGAACCAGATAACGGTACCCCCATATATGAGGAATGTTCCAATATTTTTTTTAATCCAAATCTGAGGTTGGAAATATGTGATTTGAGATGACTTTATACATATATGTCTGTTATTTGTAATCCTTCTAGCGGTTTTTGAGATGGTCGTACTTGAACAGTCAAGAGAGAGTAAAATGTTTATATGATCCAACACCATACATTATAATGTCTACTTCTCTCTACTGAATCTCTAGTCCAATCGTTAACTGTCTAACGTTAATTACGTGTAGACCTTATATAAACAGGTCTGAGGGCGTTGGTCCCTCGAAATTTCATTTAAATTTTCTTTGATCCTGGCAGATATTCCTAAAACTTATCTAGATTCAAGTAGCTACAGGCTCCCAGAAGTGTATCCGAGACACTTCCAAGTGCCACAAGCATTTATAATGCACAAGTCTTGGCTGAGCTTGAGCCTTAGCTCGGCAGAGATATAGTGCTTAAAGTCGTGTTGTTTCCAAATATTCTGCTCCGTCACTCAGGCCAGTTGGGAATTGGGATTGAGTTCTGTCTCCTGTTGTTAAATTGTAGTCATTGCTAAAAACTTTAGAATTCAGTCCCGTCTTCTTAGTAATCATATTGACGGTAGCTAACCATATAGGATGGACATGTGCTGGTGTGGACCGAATGCGACATCTAAAGCTCATGTCTAGGTTTATCAATTTTACCGTTGGAAGTTGTAGTCAGATGTTTTGCAAGAGTTTTATTTGTTCATAAGACTTATTTAAGTATTTGAAGGAAGTTAGAACTTGCTAAACGAATAGACAAAATAAACATAGGAGGCGTCATTTTTAGAGGAGAAACGATGCGTTTTTGGGATTCTGTGTGCTCCTTGGTTAAAACCTCTTGGAGATCAGAATGGATTGGGTATTATAATTGGTCTAGTTTTGTCACTTGAAATAAACTTCGTTCCTCTTTTTTTTTTCTAAAAAAAAAAGGGATCGCAGATTCTTCTTATGCACCATCCATTTTCGGTTTATTGGTTTTGCATCTTTTTCTGATCTTTCAAGAAAAAAGATTCACTCTATGAAGATAGGAGGTAGATTTAATAAAGATTTTTTTTTCCCGATTCATCGTTGGTCTCGTTCAAGAATTGTTTAATTGTTTTTAATCTATTTCATAGGATATGTTATTTTGGGAATAAATATATTAGGAACATGACTACGTAGTTATGTTTCATTTACATTAAAATTAAACACAATTATGGGGTTCGGACGAAGGTAGAAAAATTAAAATCTATATTTATATAGATTTTCTAGCGTTTGATTGGTTAGAAAGTGTTTCTTTGCAAGTTCTTACAAATACCACCTCGGTGACATGAAAAAGAAATCGATTTCATGGTAATATGTATGGTTTATGCTTGATCTTGTATGGAAAAATCATCGAGCTGTTTGGTGACTATCGAATCTATATTGTTTTCGGAGATTATTCAACACTGGCGTAACACATCTGCTTTTCGGGTGCACCATGAAACCAACTCGTGACAGACTTGAGGCTGCTCCCTTTGACCAACAAGTTTGACAAAATATTATAATAAGAATTCCAACACAATCCAAATTACGAATCCACCGATAAAATATTACAACCTTTTTTGACTGGTGCCCAAAACCCAACTCGTGGCGGAGATAATCTTGAGCGAGATTGTCTCATAAATATGTAAAGGGATAAAGGTCATTTTGGTTCTCTATCTTTGACTGTTTTCTCTTTTAGTCCTGTAATTAGTCAAATTGATCCTTTAACTTTTAATTTTTATTTATTTTAATCCGATTTTACTGAATTGATCAACTTTGACATTAAATTGCTAACTAAGCGAAATTATTTTGATGACATGGCAATGATTTGGGAATTTTGCATATAATATAATATTATCTTACTTGGAATGACAACATTGAACAAAAAATATAACCTATAAATAAATAATTAAAAAAACTCACAATTAAAAACACCAACTATTCTTGCTAAATTAATCTAAAAAATCATAGACATGAAGCAGAACAATGGCAACTCATTTACATTAGAATAAAAATCAAATCTCACCAAAAAATCACAATGAAGATTAGAAGACCGGAGAATGATAAACAACCCCCACAGCACTACAATATGTTTTATTCTCATGTTTTGTGATATTTTCATTCTCATGTTTTTGGAATGTTAGCCTCTTATTACCCTTATGCGGCACAATTCTATAGTTTGAATTTTCATTAAAATTTTGCATTGGTAATGGATTAAAAGGTTTCGTTCTTTTGCATATAAACGAGAATCACTACCGAATATTAAAATTTTTGGATTTAGAGAAGAACCATTTCATTTGGCTATCGGGTGTTAAAATGAATAATACAATAATACAAAACAAATATATCCAATGGTATATATGGCGCCCTTATCGCTTGGACCCCATACCCATGGGTTCCTGCGCTTGCTCATTTTCGATACTCTTAATTGGTATTTTTCGAAATTAATTTAGCAAGAAGGGGTTGATGTTTTTAATTGTGATTTTTTTAATTATTTATTTATAGTTTATATTTTTTGTCAAATGATGTGTCATTCCAATTAGGATAATATTATATTAAATTCAAAAATCCCAAAAATTTTGCCATGTCATCAACTAAATTTTCCCTAGTCAGCAATTTAATATTAAAATTGGTCAATTCATTAAAATCGGATTAAAATAGATAAAAATAAAAAATTAAAGGATCAATACTGAAGTTTGACTAGTTACAGGACTAAAAGGGAAAACAGTTAAAGATAGAGGACCAAAATAACATTTTTTCCAATATGTAAATAAGTCGTGTTTTTGGAGGCATGCCCGCATGGAGCGTCAGATTGGGTGTGAACATCTGATACCTCCTTGGGCGGCTCTCCAAGAGCTCTTTATGCAACTTGATAGGTAAACAATCAGCTTAGTCCTCGGGTCCCGGGTCGACACTCAAGATAGCAAATTTCTTACAATCCACCTCAGTACATGAAAAAGAAATTGATTTCATGGTAAATATGTATGGTCTATGCTCGATCTTGTATGATGGAAAAATCATCGAGTTATTGGTGACTATCGACCAAATTTTTTTTTGTAGCTTGGATGAATTCAACCTAGCGTCCAATAAATAGAATTAGCTAGAATATTACACTTTCATAACCATTAATATGGATCGGTATATATAAATCGGTGAGATCGTATCAAATAAGACTGTAAATCTTAATTTAAATCTTCAATCATCTAAGAAGAGGACTATAAATTGTTACATATTGTAATGGAGTTTGTTGTTGGAACTTGGGATATTATTCGTCTAGATGTGTATAGCAATTTCATCTGCTTCTCGTGTGCACCATGAAACCAACTCGTGAAGCTGCTCCCTTTGACCAACACATTTGACAGAATAATATAAAAAGAATTCCACACCGATAAAATATTACAACCCCTTTGACTTGTTGCGTGAACCCAACTCACATTTGTTCACATGCACTTTGATTCTGATGCTACTCAAATTTCGTCCTCGGTTCCCAACCAAAGAGTTAATCCTCACCACCCGAGGAGAATAAGATACGACTCAGCAATGTCTAGTCGGGGTATCTTGTAATGCTTTTCTTTGATTGTAAGTTAAGATTCTCATGCCTCTTGTTTGCGAGAGACTCAAGTATTTATAGGCGAAAAAAGGTATCTCGATTGCGTATACGCCACCTGGCCACTCATGATTAGGTATGGGTTTGTCAGTCTTAGTTTGCACAAGTTACTAGGCCAATCAGAACTGAATAGAAGCCTGAAAACACGCTACCCGATTTAATCATTAGCAAGCATGTGCTAGACAGCTTTTCTCTTTTGGAGTCCTCGGACAGATGTTTCCGAGTAGGTTTTAACGAGTAAGCTTTTCCATCTATTGGTATGGGCAGACGTTCCCGAGTAAGATTCCCGTGTAAGCTTTTTCATCTATTGGTATGGGCAGACGTTCCCGAGTAATATTCCCGTGTAAGCTTTTTCATCTTTTGATATCAATAGTATCTCCCCTCTCTAGTCGAAACGAAGTAGTGAAGTTGAAGACTGTTGTGTTTCTTCTCGGGTTTCGTAGACCATTTCTATTTTACCCGAACAAAGCCTAATTTTTATACGATTTATTTTTAATGCGACTGATGGGACTTTAATCTCTGCGCGCCAATTTTTCCCGCTCGTTGATATTCCCAAGGTAATCTTGTTCGTTGATTACTTTCAGATCTGACGGAGGAAATTCGCTTGATTTTCCTATAAATAGCTGCATCCTTCTTTCTCACTTTTTCATTTCCTCTCAACTACCGTTACTCTGCCGAAATTGCTTCCCAAGTTCTCTGCCTTCTTTCTTTTCGTCTCCAAATCATTCCTGTAAGTACTATAATCTTTGCATTATGTCTTCTATAGATGATCATGCAATAGTAGATTTTGTTCAGTCTTTAGGATCCCCTTCCTCGTCGGGCACCATAAGCGCTAATACTGTTCCCGACAAGGTTTCTCGTAGGGAACTCTTAGCTAGGATAAATGATGGTCCGAAAATAGGATCAAAAGATAGCCAGCGCTGATTTGACAAACAGTAAAAATTTTGCGCTGCTATAAATGAGCTGCAATAGCTCGTTGTTCTTGAACACATAAAAACTCACCAGAAGAGCACCGGAGACAGATCTGGTATGATTAAAAATCATGCGGAAAATACCAGAACTGAATCCTAATATTTTAAAACCAATCAAACAGATTTATGTACAACATAAATCTGTTAGACTTGTGCTTGTGTGCTGCTGAACTGTTATGCGTGAGTATGCTAAATAAAATATGCAAGTGCTGAATGAATAAAAGAGATACGATACACAGCATATTTGTTTCTGGAAGTTCGGACCTCAATGTCCTACATATACCCTTCTTCCACCTCGGAAGGATCCACTAGAAGATTTGATCTTACAACTTGTGTACAGACCCGATCCCACAACCAGCAGCTGTGAGAACTCCTATACTCCACAAATGCACACCAGCCGCAACTGTGTGACTAACTACATACACATGAGTTTTACGTCATCGTGCTTGGACGGTAACTGTTGTGAAAAGATTTCGATTCATTCACTAATAAAATGTGAATGAATCTCTGTGTGTGAGAATTACAGTGTACGCAAAACTCTCAAAAGATACATCTCACACACTAGGGAAATGCTCCTAAACGAGCTAATACAGATTCA